>JAWWEX010000017.1:2227283-2242424 GCA_035583215.1 Arremon brunneinucha
TTTGGGTCATTTGTCCTTGGTGCCCAGCTGGAGCAGGAATTGTTTTGTCTCCCTGCTCTGTGCACAGAGCTCAGCATTTCCTAAAAAGGAGCTCAGAACTCCTCACTAAAGCAGCACAGAATCTGTAACATAGAAAAGCCAAAACCTGAGGCATCATCTCTCCAGGGAGCAGGGCTGGCATTGGGGTGAGAATGGCTATCCTCATGATGCCAGCACAGGAAGGATTTTGGGAAGGCTGGATTGCAGGGATCCACCTGTAAAAAGTCTTTTTTTTTCAATGAAAATCCCATTTTGGAAATATGAATATTTCCATTATCCCATTATGGAAATATGCAGAAATATGTAACTAGAAAATGCAGCCCAACCATTGCTAGGAAATCCCCTTGGAGGAGTTTTGCCTCAATTCAATGTTCACACCTCTGAGAGGGCCAAACACAGTTTTTTCAGGACAATGTTGTTGAATAGTCATGGAACAAATACAGGAGATAACAGGCAGCATTATCAGAAAGGTCAGGAGCAAATTAAATAAAAGATTGGAGCTGTCAGGACTTTAGATTGTTGTGTGGAAGAGACAAGGGATGTAAAATATATTGAGTAGAGACATTATTTAATGCTGATGGTTGTGATTTCCATGCTAGGGGTGACATTTGTGCTTGGAAGGAGTGATTTTTTCCTCAACAAATCCACTTTTAAACACCTTTCTTACTTGTATTTTAGTGTTTATGACATCCCCATTCCTTCTTTCCTTGAAAAAATTTGTTTCAGTCACTGTTAATTCTCTAGATATAATAAAATACTTTACAAGGCCCTTTCCTGCCTAGCAGCTTCTGTGACAGCACAGAAGGGAAATGGATGAGTGACCATGTTTAAACTGTTCAATGGAAGAGCTAAAAGTGTTCTTAATTCCAGTTATAGAAATTAAAAAGGGGGAAAAGGAGCAATCAAAGCCAGCACTTCTGGTGTTTGATTTCTCATTTCATAAAATAAAAATCCCCACAAACACCCACCAGAACAGTCAGTAGAGGCCCAGCTACATCATGCACCAAACCTTTTCCAACCTAACCACAGAAATTCCCAACATCTGAGCATTCCTGGAAGTTCTTTAGACTTGAGCACTTCAGCTTCTCAGGAAAAAAATGGGTTGCCCCAGGTCAGAAAAGATGAAGGATGCTTGAAACAAATCTCCTGGAAGAATGAAACTTTTCCTTTTGCTCTGTGATTTTTTTAGAACTTAACATAAAATTTTCTCCACTAAAGGGATGTCTTGAGTGCAGCAGTCAGTGACTGAATCATTGAATTATTTCTTAAGGTGCTTGGAGCTTCCCCACCTGGAAACTGTCAGTCAAAAGCCATTAAAATATGTGCACTCCATCTTCTCAATCCCAGTTTGATAGTTTAAAATAAAACTAAACCTCACTGTCCTATTTTCAGCATATCATTTAGTTTTCCATTTATCTTCCTGACTTGCTATTTTAAACTTTTATTTTGACAGTTAGGGTGTAATGAAGTATCAGGAATTTGGTTTTATTTAATGGAGACCTGCTGAGGAGATGGTGCTTTCTAATAATCAGTAAACATAAATCAAGACTCATGGGTGAGGGACCAAAACTTGGTTTCAGCTCAGTTTCTAAATTTTTTTAATTAATAGGGTGATGAAAAAGATAATGAATTTGGGAAGGACTTGTTCCCTGCTGAGGTTGGTGAGGCCCTGGAATAGAATTCCCAGAGCAGCTGTGGCTGCTCCATCCCTGGCAGTGCCCAAGGCCAGGCTGGAATTGGGGCTTGGAGTGACCTGGGATAGTGGAAGGTGTTCCTGCCATGGCAGGGGTGGAACAGGATGAGCTTTAAGGTCCCTTCCAACCCAAACCATTCCAGGATTCTACTAATTAAGGTTTATATGCATTAGGTGGCAAAGCCAGCACTGCTGTCCTTGGGAGGGTTGACAAGATTTTCTTGGGACAGAACCTGCTGTGTTGGGGACTGAGGAAATCTGGACCTCCATTGGGACCTCCATTGGGACCTCCATTGGGATCTCCATTGGGATGCCCATTGGGATGCCCGTTGGGATATCTCGTTTCCCCATGTTCAGTCAAAAACTTCTTTGTTTAAGAAATGGCTGGATATGCAAATACACATGATTATGTGAAGGAAAACAAAATTACAGCCTCACAAATTATCAAGAATCCGTGCAAGAGGAGTTTGGCTTCGTTGAGATGCCAAATAAATTGTTAAGTACAATTCTTGCTCTAATTTTTGGTAGACACCCACTGCAGCCACATCCTTTGTGTTTCCTGGAGCTCTCCTCTGTCTCTGGTTCTGTCTGCACTTTGAGGGGGCAAAGAGCACACGAAGGATTATCCCAAAAGAACATTTCCACTCTTTAATGTATCAGGAGAAGCAGCTTCAATAGCAGTGTGGGTAGCAGAGGCTGCTCTGGAGCCTTTACAAACACGAGGAGATGGGCTGGAATATTTTGTATACAAAGCTGAAATATCATTGCCACCCAAAGCGCAGCACTTACACCCAGAGTGCTCTCTAATCCATTTTAAATTGAATAGGAATACTTCAGGGAAAACACCATCTCTTTTCATCAGCGTGTTGTCTCATTCAGAGCACTCTCTGATCCTATAAAACCCCATTTTCTGGCTCAGCCTGTTCCACACATGGGGTTGGATTTGCTGTGCATGGATGTTTGCTGCCAAGGGGTTTTAGGTTTTGTTACAGGGGTTGATACTTTCAATAAAAATTGCACTTTGGGGTTTATGATGTGGCACAGGAGGGGCTTCAGCCTCGTGAACCAAACACATTGAAAATGTTCTTTAAGCTTAACTTTGCTGTCAAAAGTAGATATTCATAGATATTAATAGATTCTAGTAGATATTAATAGATATTAGTAGATATCAATAGATATTAGTTGATATTAATATGTATTAGTAGATATTAGTAGATATCAATAGATATTAGTAGATATTCATAGATGATATTAGCAGGTATTAGCAGATATCAATAGATGTTATTAGCAGATATCAATAGGAGATATCAATAGGAGGTATTAGGAGGTATTAGCAGATATTAGCAGATATTAGCAGATATTAGAATATCTACATAGATATTCATAGATATTAATAGATGTTCATATATTATATTAGTGGATATTCATATATTAGTAGTTATTATTAGATTATATTAGTAGTTATTATTAGATTATATTAGTAGTTATTATTAGATTATATTAGTAGATATCAATAGATGATATCAGTAGATATCCATAGATTATATCAGTAGATATTCATAGATGATATCAGTAGATATTCATAGATTATGTTGGTAGATATCAATAGATGATATCAGTAGATATCAATAAATTATATCAGTAGATATCAATAGATATTAATAGATATTAGTAGATATTAATAGAACATCCATGCATTTGTTAATCAGGTAATACATCCTTGGACGCACTGCCTCATGTTGTGAGCACTTTGCCTTTTTCTGGTGGCACAGAGTTTGTGGCAGGGCTCAGAGAAGTCACCATTTCTGTAATGAGGTTTTAGATCCTGTGTGAGATGTGCTTTTGTGGGGTTGGGATTGACACAATGCACCAGAAAAGCCACATCCAGCTGGGAGAGATGGAAAGCAACGTGCAGGCACAGCCTGGCAAGCCCTGGCTAAATATCACCGATTTTTACTTTATTTTTAGATGAAGAAGTTGCTGTTAGCACAAAGTCTCCTCTGCTTAGAGCTTGTTTTATTTCCACCAGATTTGCTCCCAGTGGAGCCAAGCTCATCTTCTGGCAGTGGTGTGGAGTTGTTGAGGTTTCCAATATTCAGATTTCACCCCAAGGGGATGCTCAGGAGCACTCAAAGCACACACAGCTCTGGGGTGAAGGCAATTGTCACCTTAGCACAGACAAAAGCTGCTCTTCTCCATCAGTTTTGGCCAGGTTTGGGTGCTGTGGGATTGTCAGGCTTTGATGGATGTTGCCTCCAGTCCCCCAAGGGCTTTGGTGAGGAACAAAATGTTTTGGAGAGAGAGAGAGAGAGAGAAAGCTGGAGCAGGGACAAGTGCTGCTCCCTTCCAAAGGAAATAAATCCAGGGCTCGCCCAGCCCATCCATCACTGCTGTCCCTCCGTGTCTGGTGGGGAAAAGTTCCCAGTTTTCTGCTGTGGAACTCCCTGGTGAGGCACGAGGAGGTGGGAATGGGGTTTAATTGAGATGGAAGCTCCCCATCCCTCCTGAGGGATTCAGCAGCAGCAAAATCCTTCTTTTCCTCCTTTGTTTCATCGTTCAGGCTCTGTCCTAGGGAATAGGGTGCTGTCCCTGCTGGTAAATCTACCCCAAAATAAAGTAGGTTATTTAAGATTAAATAATGTGTTATTTGCATTTGCTGCCAAAATAGAGGAAATTCTTAAAAATTACCAACAATGCTGGGTTTTCAATTAGGATTTCCTTCTCCTCAGTATTGTTTTGTTATGCTCAGCAGAAGATACAGAGAGGGAATTTGACATTTTAGGGATAAATGTGATGCTGCCCCAAACTGAGGCCTGTGGAAGTGAAATTAATTTCTCAGAGAGCTTTAAATTATTTCTGGTCAGACTGGAAGTGGAAAATGTTTGGGTTATGTGTTGTAATTGCCAGATTAGACAGTATTTCTGTGTGGGATTAAAATTATTATTTTAGAGTCAGAGCCAAACAAAACTGGAGCCACAGAGAGCAAGAGCAGAGACTTTGCTGAACTGGCTCTGGGATTTTTTTCTTTCAATATCTTTGAAATTGAAAGGGAAAAATCCCAGAGGGATTTTTTAATTATTTAATCTTTAATTTTTAAATAATTGTTAAAATTTCAATTTTTAAGTAATTCTTTTGTTTTAAATATTTTTTCATTTTTAAATAATAATTTTTGAAGGAATTCATTTAATTATTTAATTTTTAAATTCTTTTCAGTTTTTCAGAGGTCAGGTGAGCTCTGCCTTCCCCATCGGGTGAGCCCCAGCCCCCCTGCCCACATCCCTGTCCCCACAAAGCTGTTGTCAGCTCCCCAGCAGGTTTGTCCCCTGTTTTTATCCTAAAATAAAAGGATTTAGAGACCCAGCTCCCTGCATTCCTGTGCATGTGGTATTTTCTTTTATTAAAATGAATGTCCTGGCTCTGCACATGGATATTCCCCATTCCTGTGAAGAATGGGAGGCTGGAATGATTCATTAGAAAGGTTTTGCAAGAGTGATTGCCCAATGCCAACTTTTCCTTTAAAAATTCTCTATAATTTTGGTTTTTGTCCTTAAAAAGGCTTGGGAAGGCAATTAACCTTTTATCTATTTATTATTGTCTCACCTTGGGATGGGAACTACAAAAACTTTGATAAATAGGTTCAAAAGTTCGTCCAGCTTTAAAACTGCTTTTAGAAATCTCAGTTTTCTGCTGTTCTGAGGCCCTGGCACAGATTCCCAGAGCAGCTGTGGCTGCCCCTGGATCTCTGGAAGTGCCCAAGGCTGGGCTGGACAAGGCTTGGAGCAGCCTGGGACAATGGGAGATGTCCCTGGATGATTTTTAAGGTCCCTTCCAACCCAAATAATTCCATGATTTTCCATTGCTTTGGACTGATACGCAGATATTTATAACATGTAACATCCAGGAGTTATTTCATTGTTTTATTCACATTTTTTGGCTTTGAAATTAATTAGATTTTTTCCTTTTTTTTTTTTTACCTGTTTGCTTGATTATTCTGGCTCTGCTGCAATGACAGAGCTGTGGTCAGGTTGGCAGCCAGGCTCTGCCCTGGGAGCAGCCACTTCTCCATGACAACAGAGAGTTCTTGTTTCCTGTAGCTATTTAAAGAAATATTTCTTGAAACCACCGTGATGTTAATAAGCACAGTTTTCATGGAATTAGCAGAATCAATTCATGTGGACATAGAAAAAAATTCCCCATTCATTGCAGCCTGATATATCTGGATTTCCCTCTTTTTTTCTCTGTGGAAGGAGCATTGGGAGGTAAACTGGGATGTGGCTTTTCCCCAGCCCCTCCTTGCTTGTTAATAAGCACAGTTTTCATGGAATTAACAGAATGAATTCATGTGGACATACAAAAAAAAATCCCAATTAATTGCAGCCTGATATATCTGGATTTCCCTCTTTTTTCCCTGTGGAAGGAGCATTGGGAGGCAAACTGGGATGTGGCTCCTCCCCAGCCCCTCCTTGCTTGTTAATAAGCACAGTTTTCATGGAATTAGCAGAATGAATTTAAGTGGACACAGAAAAAAATCCCCATTAATTGCAACCTGATATATTTGGATTTCCCTCTTTTTTCCCTGTGGAAGGAGCACTGGGAGGCAAACTGGGATGTGGCTCCTCCCCAGCCCCTCCTTGCAGCATGCAGCGCATGCAGGGAGTGATTTTTCATTTGGAACAAACAATAAAATGACACCTGAGCAGCTGCAGTGACCTCCAGCTCGCCCGTCACGGGCCACCAGTCCCTGAGCACCTGTCACATCCCAGGACTGAGCTGGAAAAATGTCACAGTGTCAACACATTCACCACGGGAAACCTCTCTGCTCGTGTCTCCTCCTGGTTTATGTGCCCATCAGTCAGGGCCAAAGTGTTAAAATTCCAGTAAATGCCTCGGAAGTGGGGCAGTGATGTTTGGGAGCAGGATGCTCATTTCCTTTAAGTGCTTCCATGCAGCCCTGGAGAAGTAATCACTTTGCAGAAGCTAATAAAGAATGGATTAAGCTCCAGCTTTGAAGAACTCATCTCCAAAGGGCCCCGAAACCACTGTCTAAAAGCAATATTAGCAGTATTAGGAGCTGAAAAATTACACCAACAGATCTAGGTCAGTGCATTGTAGGGGGAAACAATAGGATGTCAGGAATATTACCCAAAATCTGCCTCTGGTAGTCCAGGGGGATTTCAGTCATCAGCTGTGCTTTCATTGGAGAGTTTGGGGCATGGCTGTGGCAATCTGCACCCTCATGTTTGGGATTTGGCTCAGCCCCAGGGCTGTGTTTTAAAGCACTGAGGTGAGATTTCCATGTGTTTGTTATCCAGGTGTGGGGGAATGAAAACCTGGAGCAGGGGAGGTTCAGACTGGATATTGGGGGAAAATTCTTCATGGAAAGGAATGCTGGGCACTGGCACAGCTGCCCAGGGCCCTGGTGGGGTCACCAGCCCTGGAGGGGTCTCAGAGCCATGAGGATGTGGCACTGGAGACGTTCAGGGTGGCCTTGGAGCTCTTTCCCAGCCTTAATGACTCCATGGTTATTGTAAATAATAAACCAGTTTCCATTAAAATGTCTCTTTCTGGGATTGTGCTGCTCAGGGAGACACAGCTCCATGCTGTGACCCCACTGGTGACATCCATCCCTGCACAATTTGTCCCATTTTAAACCAGTGATCATTCCCCAGCAGATGATGCTGATAAAATCCCTCCCTGGACAGGGAGAAAACCAGCAGGGAGGAGGGTGGGCAGGTCTCTACAACCACTCCTGCTCAAAACACCTGCAGAAACAAGGTATGTGTTGCTTTAAAGCTCTGTTTGGGGGTTTTTGCAGCTTTTTGTTGAAAGGGAAGAGCTCTGGGAGGTGCTGAGTGCTGTGAATGCATTATTTGCATTGATATTAAATGTATATTAGAGACTAAAAGCTCATTGGTGTGTACAGCAACATCAGCCTGAGGATTTGAAGTGAAGACACAAAATTATGGGTTTGATGTCTGAAGGTTTTATCAAGTCACTCTGAAGCCTCCTGTGCTTCAGAGGAATAGAAATAATATTATTTATATTAATCTACATTACAGCACTGAGGCCTGGGAAGGACCTGGTCACAAAGGGAGGTAATGCAGACAAAGTTTTAATCCTGATAAAACTAATATTTTATGTTGTATAAATCTAAGATTTTGCACTCTTTTGAAAGCACAATTTTAATAATAAGATAATGGAGAAAAACGAAGATGACTGGAGTGTCTGTGACAAAATTATGAAAACATTCTCTTTTCTTTTGTGAATGCTGATGGATACCAGGAAACCACCTCTCTAGCAGCTGGGTAATTTGATTTGGTGCACTATTACAAAAGATAATTAAGCATCTGAGAGGATGAAAAAAGGAACCAAAGGAAAAAAAAAAAAGGCAGAATGAAACTAGTTGTACAGCTACAGGAAAGCTATTTAAGAAAAAATCAATTATTCCCTGAAACATGAGAAGCTTCATTTCAGAAATTGCAACAAAAGGAACTGCTGGTAACCACCCCAATACATCTCCATTGCTCAAAATAGCACAGGCACTCAGAGAGGAGCCAAGTCATTCATTATAGAGCACCCCCAGGAGAGAGATTTCCTCCAAGTGAACTTCACTTTCCTCTTCTGCAGGGAAAAGCAGCCCTGAAATAAAGACAAGGGCTCAGAAAGAAAATTCGAGTGCCTTAAAAGTTCATATACTTATGGGCAGTGTGGGGATTTTGTGGGTCAGATTGTTCATCTACATATTTAGAACTTTTTAAATCCTTGGGTTTAGGTAAAAACTGCCTCTGTAGGACTGTGATACATCATTGTTTTAATTAATTGACTGCAATAATTAACTTATTAAAGCACTCAGGTGTTAAAGGGTGGAGAGGAAGAGGTTTCACCAGGTTTGGTTCACCACTAGAGACTGTTGCTTCTGCAAAATGAAAGCATTTTATGCAAAAGTCTGGATATAATTCCTGGAAAAGCAGCCAATACATACAGTAGCATTTTGCAAAATTGGCAAGTCAGACACAAAAAAGAGGAAAAGAGCCCTCTCAAAATTGATTTTTTTTTTTTATCCTGCCATTACTTTTTGATAATAAGACAACAAATTGCCGTGTTCTGCTAATTTCTAATTTGGCTTCTAAAGATTTCACTTTGGTAAAGGATTAGCAGAGCACTCAGCAAGGTAAGAATGTTTTGCTTTTAGCTGTTTTCAGAGGGATTAGATGTTTTCCATCCCTGCAGAGCTGTCCCTGGGATGGGAATCTCAGGGAGTGGAAATGGGCCCTGGCCAGCAGAGATTAACCCTGGGCCTTTGCTTGGCACATCAGCTCAATGGGCAAGAGAGCTTTGATCAGTTCGTGCACAATTCAGAGCCTCTCATGAGCTCATTTTGGAGCACTTTTTCACCATGAGCAGGGGAATAATCTCAATTTCTGCCCTGCTCCTCCCTGTGTTTTCCTCGTGTTGTGTATCCCATTAAAAAAGAGGGAAAAGTTGATAAGCAGGCACTCAAAAGTATTTGTTGTTTGCTTTTTCTTTCCACCTCTCTGAGGAATCCTCTTTTTTGTGGGAGTAAATCTGGTGGAGTTTGATTTGGTTTTTCTTTTTTTTATAATAAATTCCTTGTGTCATACCCATGGATAAACTCCTAATGGTGTTCTGGGAAAGCACAGAAAAATTACAGTTGTGGTGTAATTATAAAGTGCATTTTGTCATGCAGTAGGAAGGGAATAAAACAACAAGTTCAGCTTTAATTTTTGAATATTTAGTATTTTTTTTCCAAATATTTAATTGAGCAACAGTCTGATAGGCTAAATATTTATAATTAAACACATTGATTTGCATTTGCAGACTAAGGAGCGTAACAAGGATGATGTTTGGTAGATGTTGATGTTCTGGGGGTGTTTATTTGGAAATTTCCTTTCCTGGGGAAATGGGAGAGTGAGCATTTCTCCATTAGCAAAAGGATCTATTTTTATTTATTACTTGTCTGTATTTCCATGAGCATGGTGAGCACAGCCCTGCTTGTTCCTTGCACCATTCACATCTATAAAACCTGTAATTAACACTCAAATCATCAAAAGTAACAATTAGCTAAAGTTTCTTGAGTAATTTGTTGTTAAGGAATTTTTTTGCCACATCTTTTCATAAATGTATTTTGTAAAGAAGACCAGATAAACAATGGGATAAACCAGATAAATGCAGTTTTAGGCATTCCTGCATGTAGGTTTATGCTCATGAAACCATGTTTTTGTATTTTTAAAGATCATATTTATCCAACTGGGATGTATCTTTAAGTGCAGAATTGACCTTTAACTCAAAAAAAAAAAAATCAAATCTTGAGTTGAGAAATTTGAATACTCTGCTGCTGGAGGATGTTTGTGTCTGGGTTTCCCATCATTTACCATGTGTCACTTGTCGTGTCCCAAGGAACTGACAGGAAGGAAGTGACAAGTGGTGGTGACAAGTCTGGAATGAGGAGATGGTGGGATGAGCAAACAAAAATAAATGCAGACATAGCTGCTCTTTTCTGTGCTGCTCAGAGATGGAATCACTCAGGCTGCTGAGTTTGGTTTGCTGCAAACCCAAATTGTGGCTCTGGATTCTGGTGAGCAGGGAGCCCTGGGGATGGGAACGGCAGAGAGGATCTTGTTCAACAGGCAGAGAAAAGGGTGGTGGGGATTTCACTGAAATGCAAAATGCCCCCAGAGCTTCTTCCCCCTTCCTGTGTGTTTTCCTCTGAAGCTGGGAGTATTTGAAGAGGCAGTCATCAGTTATTTTAACCGGGATTTGGTTGAAAACTTCAGCCTTCCAATGCAGAAATAACTGGGAAAAATATCAAAATATAACCTAAACTTAAATGGAGTGAAAGCAGAATTTTCATAGAATCCCAGGATGGTTTGGGTTGGAAAGGACCTCAAAGTCCATCCAGTGCCACCCCTGCCATGGCAGGGACACCTTCCACTGCCCCAGGTGCTCCAACCCCAGTGTCCAACCTGGCCTTGGGCACTGCCAGGGACCCAGGGGCAGCCACAGCTGCTCTGGGAATCCCCTCCCACCCCTCCTCACCCTCCAGGGAACAATTCCTTCCCAAATCCCATCTAAAATCCAATCTATCTTCTCATTTCTAACATGACTTTTGACCTACAGTCACCTTAAAATACACCTAATCCACCCTCACAGCTGCTTATATTTTCCTGTATAAATAGGATTTCAATTTAGAGGTGCAACACTTTATTCATTTATTATTAGGATTATTATTAACATATAATATTAGGGTTCAAAGCTCCCTGGATCTACCCACAATCCACAAAGACAGACAGAAAGAAAGCAGGAAAGGAAAGGAAAGGAAAGGATTTTTCATATAAGAGGACAGAAAAAACTGCTTAAAGCCACGTCCCAGCGTTTCTGACAAAATGAAATGAATTAAAAACAATGAGTCCCTTGAAGCCCAGTGTAAGTTAATTGTACTTTGGGTTCAAATAACCCCAAAGTCACTCATGGGTGATGGTAAATAATGTCTCCCTCAGCAGAAATCATGGATTGCTGCTCATTCCAGGCACTGAAGGGTCTATTTGGAATTATTTTGCAGCTGTGTATGTGCCACTTGCCCCTTGTGGATTTTAGTTATCCCCACCTCCTCCTAATGCAATTGTACATTGCTTAAATGCTTTTTTCTTATGCAGTTCAATAGATCAGCAAGGGTAAGGTCACCTCAAGCTCTGCCTTACAATTCTTTCCAGGGTATAATTGAACATTTTGTCTAAAAATTGACATTTGAGGAAGGAGCAGCATTCACTCCACTCTCGAAACAGATGCAATGTGAATTTATTTGTTCTTATCAATGCCGAATTCATTTCCCCACAATGTGGGAAGATAAAGAGAAGCTCTTTATCCTCCAGGTTCCACCTCTGCTCACCCATTGCAGCTCCCTGCCTTGAAGCAGGTCGTGTGTGCACGTCCAGGGATTGATCACAATTTGTCAGAACAATGTAGAATTCCCCCCTCATCCCTGGCTGCTGATTTATAAATGGGTTTTATGGGCCCATCTGATCTGTGCGTGCTGTTCTTGCATTTCAAGAGGCTTTAATACATTTATTTTGACGGCAACTTTTTGTTTAATAATAATATGTCAGTCTCACATCCTGCCTTGCATAAATAATTCCTTCCAACAGCGTGTTGCTCACACCAGAAAGTGTTCTTCAAATTATTCTTTAGTAGATGTCTCTGGAAATTCCTTTCACTCCGCACTGAGAGCTCAGCATGTGCATGTTTTATATTTGAATTTTTTGTTAGGTGGGGAAATAATTTTTAGTGCTAATTTTGGGGCTGCTGACTTCTGATTCTGGGCACATTTGAGTCATGGAGGTTTTCTAAAAAATATAATTTTCAAAAAAAAATTAGTTTTTTCTTCCACCTGTTATTCAAGCCAATTGGTCAATGGGTGTTGCCCACCTTTATTTAGGGAGCACAGAGAATTTGAGGTTCTTTGGAAAACCTCATCATTTACTGCTCCTGATCCAACAGTTTGACTATGGAAAAGTAAGCCCATGAACTGTAACACACTTGGCATCTGTGGAAGAAATTCTGATTTCAGCTCTTCTGGTTTTAAGTGCAATTAAGAGCTATTAATTCCCATCTTTAATTCCATAATTGTTATCATTTAAAGCAACTTTCAGCAACCTCCAGCTTGCACTGCAAGGCCATCTGAAGAGATTGAGGGTAAGTTTGCCCTATTTATGACCTCATGTGTGGAGAAGTTCAGAAGAAGCTGCTGGGGGTGAATTTTTATCAAAATCTTGGGCTGGGGTCTCGTTGTTCCTTTGGGAAAAAAGGGGAAATTCGGGATGTAAAAATTTATAAGGTATTATGAGATGTTACTTCTTAAAACCACAAATATTTCCCATTTTGAGGCAGATTTTTGCTGTCTGGAGCTGAGTGAGGCTATGGAAAAATAAACCCGTGAAATGTAACACACTTGGCATCTGTGGAAGAAATGTTTCAGAAAATTCTGATTTCAGCTCTTCTGCTTTTAAGTGCAATTAAGAGCTATTAATTCCCATCTTTAATTCCATAATTGTTATCATTTAAAGCAGCTTTCAGCAACCTCCAGCTTGCACTGCAAGGCCATCTGAAGAGATTGAGGGTAAGTTTGCCCTATTTATGACCTCATGTGTGGAGAAGTTCAGAAGAAGCTGCTGGGGGTGAATTTTTATCAAAATCTTGGGCTGGGGTCTCGTTGTTCCTTTGGGAAAAAAGGGGAAATTCGGGATGTAAAAATTTATAAGGTATTATGAGATGTTACTTCTTAAAACCACAAATATTTCCCATTTTGAGGCAGATTTTTGCTGTCTGGAGCTGAGTGAGGCTATGGAAAAATAAACCCGTGAAATGTAACACACTTGGCATCTGTGGAAGAAATGTTTCAGAAAATTCTGATTTCAGCTCTTCTGCTTTTAAGTGCAATTAAGAGCTATTAGTTCCCATCTTTAATTCCTTAATTGTTATAATTTAAAGCAGCTTTCAGCAACCTCCAGCTTGCACTGCAAGGCCATCTGAAGAGGTTGAGGGTAAGTTTGCCCTATTTATGACCTCATGTGTGTGATGTTCAGAAGAAGCTGCTGGGGGTGAATTTTTATGAAAATGATGGGCTGGGGTCTCGTTGTTCCTTTGGGGGAAAAAAAAGAAATTCTGGATGTAAAAATTTGTGAGGTATTATGAGATGTTACTTCTTAAAACCACAAATATTTCCAATTTTAAGCAGATTTTTGCTGTCTGGAGGTGAGTGAGGCCCTTCTGGAGCTACCCCAGGGTTTGTCCTGACCTTTTCTCTTCGTCCTTGGGATAAAGCAGGGATCAGCTGCTGCTCCTCAATCTCTCCTGGAAAACTTTATCTTGCTTCCACCTGTACCCTGCCATCCTCCAAGTGAAGCTTTAGGTAGGTCAGACTATAAGAACTTGGCTTATATTTATAATTCTGAGACTTTTCCTGTTTTTAAGGGTGCAGACAATGGCTCTGCAGCTGTTTTTCAGCACATGCTTCCCAGTTTTTCCTCACAGTCGTGAAAAGGAGGAAGTTTTTTAAGGCACCAAAGATTTCAGTGAGTCTCTGCAAATTCAGGAGCTGGGAGGAGACATTTGAACGCCCTTTATTATTTATTTATTTTTATTTTTCCTTGGAAAATCTGATGTAATTTTAGGATTTTTTGCTGTTTATATTCTCCAGGATGGACTAAAAAATTGAAAACTGGTGAGGGGGAAAAGCAGCACATCCTTCCACCCTACCCAAAATTCATCCAGAGGAGAAATTTTTGTGCACTGCAGTTCTCAAAGTACAAATTTAGGGGGAAGGATGTGAATCCTTAATGATTGTGTTTGGATGATGCTCCCAAACACAAGAACTCTGCCCATAGCAGGACTTTTGTTTTCATGGAAGTCATCTCTGAAAGGTTTCCATCAGAACCCATGTCCCTGTGCACAAAAGCTGTTGAAAAATGGGTTTTTGTTCAGTGAATTCTTATCTTTGCTGTTTGCAGGGTTTGTTATTCATAGTTCAGAGAGAAGATATATTAAATAAATTAAAATACTCTGGTTACAGAGTTTATAGCTTGTGTTTTCTAAATAAACACAAGAAACCTGCAGTAGCACAGCTGAATAAGAACTTTTCTCTCTCAAAATTGCCTTTAATTTGATAACAATGAAAAAATAAAAATAATAATAATAAAAAATCTCTCTCACTGCCATCAGTCACACTTAAATCACTGTGAATATTATATTAAAAGGAAAGATTGCAACAAAGTAATTTTAAGGCAGCAGAATTGAAGTCAGTTCTTGTGGGAATGGACTACTGTTCTTTCCTTCAGTCTATGATTAATTTTTAAATAAATGAAACTACACAGGCATGGGACCTTAGAGGCTTCTGATTTTCTCCTCTCTGAAATGTTCTGATTAAAGAGTGAGGCAGAGGGATTCCAGAGATCCAGATTTGAAAACTATTGTAAATATTGCAGTTTGTTTCACACTAGAAATGTGTGATTCAATGGGCCTGGGATGAATATTTCATTATTCCACCTTGGCATCAGGGCTGGGTGACACCAGAGCCTGAAACTGGGAGGGTTTGGAGTGGGAGCTGGGGTGAATCCAAGGTGCTGTAATACAGCAAATCTACCCCATTACCCTAAGGGGTAGATTTGGGATAATTTAGGGGTAATAAGTAATAAATAAGGGGTAATTTAGGTTGGAAAAGCCTTCTAAGATCGAGTCCAACCATCCCCACCCCATGTCCCCAGGTGCCGCATCCACCAGCTCTGAGATCCCACCAGGGATTTCCCTGTAGCCATGATATTTTATGGAAAATCCTTTCCTTAGGATTTTTCCTCCTGAGAAGCTGCAAGGCCTCAGGAACAAAATGCAAACATTGA
>JAWWEX010000017.1:2250875-2267091 GCA_035583215.1 Arremon brunneinucha
TAAAATAATAAATCAGCCTTCTGAAACATGGAGTCAGATCCTCATCTCTTCCCTCATCCAAGAACCCCTGTGAACACCATCACAGACAATGGGATTGAGAGACTGAGTTTGTCCTGAAGTGTCTGAACTTCTGCAGGGGAAATTGTCTTTATATGGGAGAGCTGGGAGGAGCAGGGCCAGGCAGCTCCCATTCCCTCACCTGGAAGAAGATCATTTGGGAAAAAGCCACTCCATCATGCAGGGAATGATCTCAGGTTTCAGAGTTTCAAGGCCACTCTTCCGGAGCTGTGGGAGAGGCACATGTGGGGAGCAGCACGGGGACGATCCATCACTGCTGACAAATCCAGCTTTTCCTGTTAGGATGTGCAGGGGTGCATGGCACACATCTGTTCCCACCACAGCAGCCACCACTTGTTCTCCCAGCTCTAAGAGAGGAATCTGCCAGAGGCTGAGCAGAATTACCTGGTGTGGTCACTTTGGCGCTCGTAATCTGGGGTAGAGCGATCTCTGAACAGATAAATTCATAAATGATGGATTTTTTTACATTTAGATCCATCACAGGAACCTGATAAACCTGGTTTTTTTGGAAGTGCAGTGCCTGCAGAACTCCAGCCTGCGCACACCGCTTTTATCAGCATTTAACTCCAGCAGCCTCACACTTCGTGTACCCCTGAGCTGCTGCTGTGTCACTGAAGTGCTTCACTGTGGAATTCTTTTTATAAAGCACCTTTCCTGCTTAAGTCTTCTATTTTTAGATATTGAAATTCAGTGTATATAAATAGAAAGGTCTCTCTATACAATCTATATATAGTTTATTCTATTTATATATCTATATATGCACCCTATATATCTATATATACACCCCTTATACACCCTAAATAGTTTAGATAGTTTTTCTCTCTTAATAGAAACTATTTTTATAGTTTACACAGAAATTCTGTCTTTATAGAAACTATTCCTATAGATAGTATACACAGATATCCTCTGTTTATATAAATTATTTTACATGGAGAATATGAACTTATTATTTTATTATATTTAAAGAGTTCTATCTATGTGCCCTGTGTGGAAATTGGTGATATCATACAGGTGATACTTTTTATTTTTATTCTTATTATTTTTTAAATTAAATTTTTCAAATTAAATTTGGTTTTTAATTTTATTTTTTGTTTTTAAATATTATTTTTATGTTTTAAAGAATTTTTAATTATTTTTATTTTTAATTATTTTTATTTTTTAAATTATTTTAATTTTGGGGTTTTTTTTAATATCCTTGTTTTTATTTCTAAAATTATTTTAATTTTTGTCTTTTAAAAATATTTTTATTTTTATTTTTGGGTTTTTAATATTTTTATTTTTTAAATTATTTAAATTTTTAAATTTTTTTGGTTTTGTTTTTAAAAAAGAATTATTTTTAATTTTTAAGGATTATTTTCATTTTAAAAGATTTTTTAATTTTTAAAATTATTTTTATTTTAAAATTATTTTTATTTTAAAATTATTTTTAATTTTTTAAAAATATGTTTATTTTTAATTTTTTAGGATTATTTTTATTTTTATTTTTGGGATGCTCTGGCTCTCAGGAATGTTGGGTTTGGCTCTAGGACAGGAGCTGGGATGCCACCTGTGACCCATAGCTGGGATCCGTCCCCTCCTATAAATGTGGTGTCCCCACAAAGCCCAGCCTGTCCTGGAGAGGCTCCCCAGCATCTCAGGACTTTGCAGAGTTCCCACGGAAGGTCTGAGGGCAGTGGGGATTTGATTTCCTTTTGCAGAACATCTGTAGGACGGGGGAACAGCTGCTCCTGCAGCAGTGCCAGCCCCAGATTTCCTGGGAGAGAAGCTAACGAGGCTCAGGAGCTCTGCCTGGAAGACCCACACTGTCACTGATGGTTCTGGGTTTGCTCTGTTAAGCAGCCACTGTGGTTATTAAAAATCAGGGGTTAAACACCTGGAATAAAATCTCTCCCTTGCAGGTTGTGTAGAGACTGGGGATGGTCACAGAGAAGGACCTGTATGGGAAAGGTGTGTGCTAAAGGCAGGTTCTGATCTTGTTTTAAGAGTTTGGTCAAAATTTAACCTGGGAAGCAAGGGGAGAAGTGAAGTGGAGAGATAAAAACAGATAAATATGAGCAAGCCACGGGTCTGAAAGGCAGGGAAGCAGCTCTGGTGCACAAAACCTTGGGCAAGCCTGAGCTGCCAGGGTGGAACCCAGGGCAGGCATGGAATGCTGCACTCGTGTGTCCAGGCTGGTTCAGAAATCCCTGTGTGTGGGGAGAATTAACAAATCCCTGTTTATGGGAAGAATTAACAAATCCCTGTGTGTGGGGAGAATTAACAAATCCCTGTGTGTGGGGAGAATTAACAAATCCCTGTTTATATGACAAATTAACACATTCTGGAGCCCAATTTCCAATTCTGGAGCAGCCTTGTTGGATGAACTGGGCTTGGTCCAGTTTCTGGCGCTCCTCAGAGTGGCTGAAGATCTCAGTCCAAACATCCTGTTGATTATTGTTTTTTAAAACAAATTTTCTGGTGCTTTGCTTCTGTTTATCCAAGAGTTCAGTGCTCTGTTTATGTCCTCTTTTGTTTTGTAAAGACAAACTTTTCACAGCTTTCTCTAATTCATGGAATTATTTCATTTGTCTTGCAGGTTCCAGGGATCACCCTGAGCACTCAGACCATAACCAGGTAACTAATTATTGATTTCCACTAATCAACCCTCCAGATTATAGAGGCCAAAGACAACACTGTAAAATAGAATATTTTATCTCCAACACTTACCCAGACTCAAATGAACTAAAATATTTCGCTCAGAGAACCAATGGGCTGATGATTTCACAGTTAATTCAGTGAAATGTAATTAAATCCAAGGAAGTTCTTGTTTTCATTCCCACATTTTTCACTAATAATGCCAATAAATACATTAATTTGTTATCATCCTCTTTCACTGAATTGTCACATCCTTTCATTAGGTCAAACCCAAGATACTGCACTGAAAAGAACAGATCTGTCAAAATCTGACATTTCAGTTGTGTTGATCTTCTGAGAAATATTTATCTGGTAAACATTGATGAACGTTCTGTCTATTTTAATCATCATTCTCAGCTATCTTGGACAAATATTTCAGTGACTGCTGTGGCTGGAATGCAGATAAAAACCCCCAAATAATTTCTCTGAGGGTGTTCACAACCCAATCACTCAGGGCTTGGGACCTTCCCATTGCGCTTTTTGCAGTCCCATGACAGAAATCACTCAAAGCTGAAGGTTGGGATCAAATAATTCCCAAATTCTACTTGTGTTTTATTACATAAATTGCGAGAGTTTCTCAGAATATTTTAATTTTAGACATTAGGGCTAATTTCTCTCAGAATCCGCTAATAAAATGATGTTAGAAATAGTTGTAACAACAGAATATTTGATACTGAGAGCTGCCTGGAGGCTTGGAAATGATTCAGTGGAGGGAGGCATTTCCCAAAAGAAAAGAAGCTTTTTTTTCCCCCAACAGAATGTAAAGGTCAGCCCATTTCAGAAATATTTTAGTTATTAGTGGAGATGCTTAAAAGCTTGAAGGAAAAATGTGAATGTGTCATTCCCAGTTTAGAGTTGCCCTCCAGCTCATTTAATGTTAAGATGGTCTCACTTTCATGGTATTGTACAGAAGATTTGAAGATAGAAATGTCACAACCAAAGGAATTCATTATCTCTGTCCTTAAATTTGGGTGGAATTCCGTGCA
Source organism: Arremon brunneinucha (assembly GCA_035583215.1). Classification (NCBI taxonomy): domain Eukaryota; kingdom Metazoa; phylum Chordata; class Aves; order Passeriformes; family Passerellidae; genus Arremon; species Arremon brunneinucha. Next base: position 2,254,613 of record JAWWEX010000017.1, read on the forward strand.
TTTCTCCATCCTGACTAGGGGTTATTTGAATGCTCCTTCATCTGGTGAAGCAGCAAATCTGAGACCAAGCACAGCTTTTGGGAAAACCAATTTATACCCCAAGTTGTTTTTTTTTTACCCAAATATTAAAACCAATTTAAAAAATTTATTCAAACCAGCTCAGCACCAGTTTTTACAACTCCTGCTGCAGTGTTGTGATGTTCAAAGTCGTTGTTTTCCCCGAATTTGTAACAAATTCAGCAAGGCACTAATTCCACCAGCCTGAACCTGCTTTTTTCCACAGCTGCTGCTCCACAACTCCTTTTTCTCTGGAGGCTTTGGAAATGATGCTGTTCTGGAGGCTGAATTAAAAACCCTCCAGGGAATACAGACATTTTATCTGGGAGTCAAAGGAGAGGATGGGGAGGAACAAAAGTCTGAGGCAGGTTCTTGAGTTCATTGAGCTGTGCTTAAGAAGAATTAATTTCTCGAGAAATAATACCTGAAAAGCAATGCAAACAAACAACTTATTGATAAAAAAAATACTTTACCTGTGCTGAGAATTATATCTGCTCCAGTGAACCTGAGCAGGTTCCTTTGTCATGAATGCCTCCTGACTAATTTAGTTGCTAATACCTGCTAATTCCATTTTTATCAGCTGGGAAGAAAAACCAAACCCCGTCATGAAAACGCTGCCTGTAGCCAAAAAAACTCTCTGGTGACACATTTAAAACAGGTTACATGAAACTCCAGGCTTGGTGGAGATTAAAAGGAAGTGGGGAAATTCTCTGAGAGTCACAAAAGGTCTCAGTGCTTAAAGCACTCAGGGAAACAAAACTTTTGTGTTCTGAATAAATAAAGGACAGGGGATGATGTGTCAGGGCCTTTCCATCCCCATAGCCAAGAATTCCTTCCCAATATCCTGTTTATCCCTGCCCACACAGCCAAGAATTCCTTCCTGAAATTCCATTTATCCTCCTTCCCAATATCCCATTTATATCTGCTCTTCATAGCCAAGAACTCCTTCCCAATATCCCATTTATCCTCATTCCCAATCTCCCATTTATCCCTGCCCTTACAGCCAAGAATTCCTTCCCAATATCCCATTTATTCTCCTTCCCAATATCCTGACTATCCTGTTTATCCCTGCCCTCACAGCCAATAATTCCTTCTTGTAATCCCATTTATCCCTGCCCACACAGCCAAGAATTCCTTCCCAATCTTCCATTTATCCTCCTTCCCAATATCCCATGTATGCCTCCCCTTACAGCTAAGAATTCCTTCCCAAAATCCCATTTATCCCTGTCTTCACAGCCAAAAATTCCTTCCTGAAATCCCATTTATCCCTGCCCACACAGCCAAGAAGTCCTTCCCAATATCCCGTTTATCCCTGCCCTCACAACCAAGAATTCCTTCCCAATATCCCATTTATTCTCCTTCCCAATATCCTGGATATCCTGTTTATCCCTGCTCCTCACAGCCAATAATTCCTTCCTGAAATCCCATTTATCCCTGCTCCTCATAGCCAAGAATTCCTTCCCAAAATCTCATTTATCCTCCTTCCCAATATCCCCTTTATCCCAGCCCTCACAGCTAAGAATTCCTTCCCAATATCCTATTTATGCCTGTCCTTACAGCCAGAAATTCCTTCCTGAAATCCCATTTATCCCTGCCCTCACAGCCAAGAATTCCTTCCCAAAATCCCATTTATCCTTCTTCCCAAAATCCCATTTATACCTGTTCCTCACTGCCAAAAATTCCTTCTTGTAATCCCATTTATCCCTGCCCACACAGCCAAGAATTCCATCCCAAGATCCCATTTATCCTCCTTCCCAATATCCCATTTATCCCTGCTCCTCACAGACAAAAAATCCTTCCTAATATCCTATTTACCCCTGTCCTCAGAGCCAAGAATTCCTTCCCAATATTCCATTTATCCCTGCCACCAAGTTAAGAATTCCTTCCTGAAATCCCATTTATCCTCCTTCCCAAAATCCCATTTATCCCTGCCCTCACAGCCAATTTCTTCCCAAAATCCCATTTCTCCTTCTTTCCAAAATCCCATCTACCCCTCCCCTCTGGCAGTTTGAAACCCCCTTGTCCCCTTCATGCCCTTGTAAAAGGTTTCTCTCCATCTTAAAGTTCTTTCCTGACCTTAATTCTGTTATTTTGGGATTTTAACCCTCACCTAATTCATTCTTGGAGGTGAAAGGGAAATCTTTACCCACATGAACACCTGAAATTGAAGAATTGGCCTTCACTGCCTTCCCAAGGCCTCTGCAGAGCCAGAACTTTTAAATCAGCTCTGATCCCCTCTGCTTCTCCAGGTGGAGCACACAAACCATGGAATTTTGTCTTGGAAAGGGATGACCAGACCATGGAGATCTCCTCATTTAACAGTTTTTTATAATTGCTTTTTATTTCCAGAAAAATGTGCAGCTTTGGTGTTGACCCACCCCAGACAGGCAGTTCTGGACAGGACTCTGCTGGATTTCAGGTGAATGCTTCAATAAAAATTCAGGGTTTATATTTTCTTTATATATTCTTTATTTTATATATTCTTTATCTTTATATCTTTTTATACACATTTATATATTTCTATATTCCTTTTCTGTAATCTTTATATATTTATATATAAATATATTTGTTTTATGTATTTATTTCATATATTTATAGCTTTTTGTATATTTATATACCTATTTTATATATTTATATATTTATATATTTATTTTATATATATATATTCTTTGTTCTCCATTCTCTTTTTATATATTTTCTTTATATTTTCTTCATTGATCTGCTCTATCAAATGCAGGGAACTGCACTCATCTGCAGGAAGCACAGGGCTGGGATGTTTTCTGGTGATCCAATCCCATCTCCTTTCTTTTCTTTTTCTGCTACCAGAACTCCTTCCAAAAGCAGTGCCTGAATTCCTCACCCCCATACCATAATCCCAAAATCCCAAAGGAAGGGGAGGTTTTATTATATATATATATATCCCAGTTTTGTCTTTTCCAAGCTCTGTGGAAATTCCTTTGGCATTTCCACAGCTGGGCAAGCTCTGCTCATCTCAATCTGAGCTGAGGAACAATCCTGAGCTGGTTCTTGCAGCAGAACACCCAAAATCTGCTCATGGATGGGACTTGGCAGAGGGAGAAACTCCCAAAGAAGGGAGGGATTTTCCTACAGGAAGGTTTGGGACAACCAGGCCTGAGGGATGAGGGGAAAAACCTCCCTGTTGTGGGCAGGAAGGTGAGAGGGAGGTTTTGGTGGAATCTCAGAAAAGCTGTGGGTGATTTTCCCACTGTAGGTGAGAAAAATTCTCTTCTGTGCCTTGATTTGGCAAAAAATGGGAAGTGGGAAATCTAAGGAAGGCTGTGAGGAAGATGGAGAGAGAGAATTCCTGAGAGAATGGGGGGATAGGACACAGGGAATGGCTTCACACTGACAAATAGGGATAGGTGGGATCTTGGGAAGGGATTCCTGGCTGGGAGGGTTGGGGGGAGCTGGAATAGAATTCCCAAAGAAGCTGTGGCTGCCCCAGTGCCCAAGGCCAGCCTGGATTGGGATTGGAGCACCTGGGATAGTGGAAAGTGTCCCTGCCATGGCAAGAATGGGACAAAATGATCATTAATGCTCTTTTCAACCCAAACCATTCTGATTCTACCATCAAAGAAAAAAAGATGTGGGGAAGAGCTCAGGCCTTTCCTGACTTTCTCACACCCAGACAAATAGGGATAGGTGGGATCTTAAGAAGGAATTCCTGGCTGGGAGGGTTGAGGGGAGCTGGAATAGAATTCCCAGAGCAGCTGTGGCTGCCCCTGGATCCCTGGAAGTGCCCAAGGCCAGGCTGGATGGGGCTTGGAACAACTAGGGATAGTGGAATTTGTCCCTGTTACAGCAAGAATGGGACAAAATGATCATTAATGCTCTTTTCAACCCAAACCATTCTGATTCTACCATCAAATTAAAAAGACGTGGGGAAGAGCTCAGGCCTTTCCTGACTTCCACACACCCAGATCCACCACAGTTATATCCTAGGAAATAAATTTATCAGCAGTCAAAGCTGGCAGCTCTGTTTACAGCCTGCAATTCCTCCAGGCCCCATAAATGTGGAAAGAATTAAGTGCTAATATCTGTCTGTGCAAGGAGAGCAGCAGCACGTCAGCCCTGAGTGTTGTTGTATGAAGGTAATTATTGACACAAGTCTTCAGCTGGATCTTAATGTATTTATGAATAATTGTTTTACAAGCACTGTTGCTCTCCCATTATTGTGATTTTATTCTTTGTTCAGCTGGTAGATGATAACCTTGGAGAAGATACTTGTAATAATAAACTTTGGCTGTTGTTTTGTAATTTGGAATACATATTTAAAACATCAATTACTAAGCCTAGCACTCATCAGCATTGATTTTTCCAGGAAACAGAATTTGCCTCATCTGCTAGCACAGGAATAAAAGAGGACTGAACATTTTTTTAGACAGTTCTCAGCAAATTATTATTATATTATTACATTTCCTTCATCCCTTCTAATCAGAAATGAAAGCGTACAGAGGTTGTTAACACCCAAGTAGTGAAGGTTACAATAATTTCTTTGGAAGTTCAACTTGGAATAAATGGATTTAGGCTCTGATAAACACTCAACACGAGCTAAATGAAGTCTTTTTGAGCTAAATTTAGTCTTTTTTGAGCTAAATTAACTCTTTTTGCTGGATACCAGAGCCAAGGAAGCAAATATCACAGAGTAAACTTCCCACAGTCAATAAACCATGAGTAACCTGTCAAATGTAAGTAAAAGGGGGGGAAATTGGGCAATGTTGGGATCTACAGACTGGAGCAACGAGGCAGGAGAGTGAGAAGATTAATGCCAACACCTCCCAGGAATTACCAGTGGCTTCAGCTGAGTCTCTCACAAGTAAATGTCAGCTGAGCCAGAGGCAGCAAACACCTCTGGAATGAATATTGGAATGACTTTGGAGGGAAATACCTCCAGTACAGGGAGAAAGGTGCCAGACCTGGAAATTGAGTCAAGAATTAATGAGCCACAGCTGAGGAGAGGCAAAGGAACTCTCTGTGCTGAGGTTCCACCCCTGGGTTAAATCACTGCCATTTGGGGCAAGATTCCATTTTCAATTGGGCAATTTCAGTTGAATTTTGCCCAGTTTTCAATTTGGGCAAGATTTAATTTAACTTCTCTGTTGACACAAACAGATCTTCACCAGGAATCCTTTTGAATTCCTATCTTGTTAAGGCACCTAGGACCCACAAAAAGCATTTCCCCTATTTCATCGGTTCATTAGAAAACTTTTCTTACTCTTTAAAAATGCATTTCTGTATTTTCACCTGCATCATCCATCTTTTCTCCCAAAAAATGTGGTTTTTTTCCCAAAAAATGTGTTTTCCCTGAAAAATTCATGTCAGGAATATTCCCAAACCCTGGTGAGAGCTGAGCCAAGAGATGGTTGAGACAATGAAGGTGTAGCCAGAAAGTTACAGAGTGCTGGAGCTGTTTGTTCACCATGGAAATTCCTCTCAGCCCTACTCAAACCCTTCTGTTTAATTCCCTTTTTCTTTTTCTTTTCCAGGTTTTGTCCATTTTGCTGGATGAGTCCAAAAGGGAAGGGGTCAAACAGCATTTCCTATGCTCACTCTGGTCTTGGCTCTCGGGTAGGATTGGCTGGGTGGCTGGGAAAGAGAAAATTGGGATTTTTCCACTGTCACAAAAGGCTGAGATTGAGTTTTTTCCACTTAAAGACTGTTTTAATTAGGAATTGAGTGGCAGAAATGCCTTTAAAATTATCCCAAACAAATAATAAGGACCTGTTTTAATCCCACATCTACAGCAGGGTGAGTTAGAAGCCCAGTTTAATGTTGATTCCTACATTATTGTGCCTTTAATTATTATGGCCCAGCATCATTCCCACAATAATCAATCAAAATTGGAAATACAATACAAATTAATCTGCTACAGTGGCTTTTCCCCTTGTATTTCAGAGTTTATATAACACAACTCTCATAATACCTTCAAGGAAATATTAAAAAAAAAAAAATAGCAAGCAAGAAATAGATGTCTTGGTCTTTCATCTAAATTTAATGAGAAAAAGAGTTGCAATGAAATTAGAGATGTGCTGAACCATCCAGAGGAGATTCCAAGCCATTATTAGCCTGCTCACCCTGCTACTTATCTCCAAATGCACACACCAGCAGCAGAAAGGATTTAGGTTACATTTTAGTAATCCAGATCTTGTAGGTACTGGGGTTTAGTGAAACTGGAGCACTCGTTACTATAATTTTGCCACAAAAAAAATCAGTATTTAGTGAAGTGAGAGCTCTGGCTTTAATGCACAAAAGGAAGGAGTTTGGGGCTGTGGCAGCAGGGTTGGAGTGTCAGTCTGGATTGCCAGCCCTAAAGCTGAATTTCCTTGGCTTTGGGGATTTGTCAAGTATTTAAGAGTGTTGAAATGTAAACTTTCTTCTTGATGATGTTCAAACCTCTGTAAAACAGCCTTTAAAGAAGGAGAAAATACAAGAAGCAAAATCAGCAAGGCTGGAGTGGCTGTGGTGAGGAATAAATCCTTGTTTTGTATGGCCAGAGTGGGAATGGACACCTGAGTCCCTCCTGACCATGGATGAGGAGCAGCTGGGATCTCCCAGGAGAATTTTTGCCTCTCTCTGCCTCAATTTCCTGGACCAGCAGCTGGAGAAGCCTCTTTTTCTGCTGGTAAAACTGCAATTTCACTGAAATGCAGCCTTATGAATAATATGGTAATATGGCCCTGGGTGTCCGGATCTAATTGATCAAAAGTAATAACTGTGATGGAAAAATTAATTGGAAAAATCATTATCAGAGGTATAAAACCTACATCTATTTCTCTATTAATCTGAAGCCTCTATTTCTCAGTAATTCAGCTGATTCTCACCACAATCCCTCTGTTACTGGTGCTGTGTGGAAGGAGGAAGCATCACTGTGTGGAACACATATGTGTTATAAAAATAACATCTTGTGGCGTGTGGAAATGGTGAGGATTGGGTTTAAATCTGCAAAATTCAACAAATTCTGGACAACAGCACATTTTAACGTTGAGTGCAGTTCCTCCATTATCTGTGTCTCCTTGGAAGTTTCCACCTGCTCAAAAATAGTCAAAATTCCATTTATGGGAGCTGCTCAGCCAGTGATTAACCCAGGTTTCCACAGGGGCCTCCCAGTTGATAAAAATCAGGATGCAGTGGTCCTGTCAGACACAGAGCTGCATTTCTGATGGCAAATCCATGACCTGGAGCTCTCCCAGGTTCTGCTCTCCCTGTTCCATCTCTCTGCTCGCTGGGCTGGGCTGTGGAGGCTGAGTTCACTCCTCGGTGGGATAAATTACTCTCACTGAATTCAAAATGGGTGACATCCCTTTATTCATCTCCATCTAAATCCAGGTGAATATGTAATTTAAAGGGCTGTGTTACCTGGAAAATAAACCCTCCATTGCCTCTACATTTCTGACCCTGCCAGGCAATGTTTGGAGCATGAGGGAATGAGAGAAATAATCACTGAGGGCAGGAATTGTTACAGAGGAGGGGAAAAAGCCCAAGGGTTTAAAATCAGCTCTCTGGGAAGGATTGGAATGGGTTCCTGCATGGTGGGGATGCTCAGAGGCTTCAGAGCTGTAGGCAAAATTCTCACCAACCCATCAGGTCCTGGCTGCTGGAAATTGCTGTGGTCTTTAATACTTGTCATTCTGGAAAGTTCATTATAATTAAGGCTTTGTCTAATTAAGCCAAACACTCAGTTTGTCCCGTATTCAGCTGGTTTTAAACCCAATGTTTTGCTTGGAAGCTCCTGGTGATATCTGAATATTTCTCCTCATGTCTCTGCCTATATTTATCTGATCTTCTGGTAAATCCTTCAGGGCTGAATCTCCTGAATCCATTATCCAGGCTGCACTCGTGGAATCCAATTCAATAATTCAATACTACTCCAAAAAAAAAAAAAATTAAAGCTATTTTTAGAAGCTCAGTTCCTCATTCAGATTTTTCTGTACAACCAAGTGCAGCTGGGGATCATTTTTCATATTTCCCTATCAGTGTTTTATCAGCTTTTTCAGTTTGGGATGTTAATTGAACTGAATTAATTCTTACCAACACACTGTGAGGAAAATGTTACACCCAGAGCTTTATAAATGGTACCTCTCTAATTATTGACATTTTAATGGCTTTACATTCTAGATACAATATTTAACCTCTGACCCGAAAAGTGGGGATTGATGTGGCACAAGAAGAGAGAATTTCATGATACAGCAGCAAAACCAGACTGATACTTTGTTAGAAGTGTTTGCACATGGAATGTGCTGTGAAAGTTAATTTTATTACTAAATTGGTATACAAAGCTGAATCCCCAAAAGGGAGCTCAGCTGTCAATTCTTCAAGCACAATGCTACAACTAAAAATAAAAAATTCAATGTTCACATGAAATTTCTTGGCTTGAAGCGTGCAGAGCAGATTGTGCAGCTCCTCTTGCTCCTGAATACTAATTTTACATGTAAACATTTCCTTGTTCTGGAAATGTTCTTCGTTTGCCTCTCACAATCCCTGCAAAACTGGAAAATAGGAAATTATTTTCCTTACAAAGGGAGGCTGGAAATGGAATAGATGTGAAACCACAGATGAAAGGGTCTCAGAAGGAAATTGTGTGTGCAGTGATTCCTGCTCCCATTGCTGTGCTCCCTGCAGCCACTTAAAGTCCTGCAGAAAGCAAATTTGGGGTGAATTTGGCCCATGGGGTGAAATATTAGAAGTATTTCTGTGTTTTGCATCAATTTAAACAAAAACTTTCCTGTGTAATTCATGAGATTTAACAAGGGGAGGGGAGGAACATCAGGCTTCGGCTAAGGCTGGTCTCTTCTACCAACAGGTGACAGGATGAAAATTAATTTGTATCTGAGGTTTGGGGGACAGCAAAAATAGTTTTTTTTATTAATTTAGTACCTCTAGCAGAGTGTCATTCCCATGGAAAAAAACTACAATTTTTCTCTTGGAATAATGTCCAAGGCCAGGTTGGACAACCTGCTCTAGTGGGAGATGTCCCTGCCCATGGCAAGGGGTAAAAAATAAGATTCCATTTGGCACTCTGCACCTACAAACTGAGTTTGCTTTAGTCCCCTGTTCCTAATTTAGGTTTTCCTGCTGTATCACATTCTGGGGCACCCCTGGGCCATGAAAGCCTTGTTTTCCTGTCACAGGAGTGCTGTGATTCCCAGCCAGGTGTGCATACACTCCCTGCATTATTTATCCTTCCAGGAGCATGGAAATCCCTGTAGCTGCTGTAGCTGCTTCAGGCTGAGACCTGACTGAGATTGGCACAGAAAGAGTTTTTGTTGCTGTTTCCCTCTGCAAATCATCCCATCTTCCTGCAGACATTCCTTTATTAATTCAGCTGTGCCCCAAAGTCACCTCCTCTACTCTGCTGCTTGGGTTCTGCCACCACAAACAGTGGTGGGGGATCATTCCAAATCATTAATGGAGGTTGGAAAGGGGATAGAAGAGAACAGAAAGTGGAGGAGGAAAGGAGTTAAATAAGAAATTGTTTTACCTACATGTTTTGGAGAGGAGAGAATGAAAGACTTTTATATTTCCAACATGAACGTGTTGTGGGTTTGTAATTTGGTTTGGAGTGGCTGCAGTTGTGTAAAAGCAATCCTGGAGGGGTGGGCAGGACAGTAAATGTGTGTTAGATCCCAGACCAGGGGGGCTGTGTGCTTGATGACCTTGGGGGTTTTTTCCAGCCCTCACAATTCTGTCATTGCCTCATCCCCCCCTGCCAGCTCCACCCTTCTTCCCTGCCCTTGAACACCCACCTGGTACGTGCAAAATTGGTTTTCCAGGTGGGATTTTGGGGCTTGAAAGGTGCAGGAGGACTTTGCTGAGCACACAGCCATTTTTTAGATCAGCTGAAGAGTCTCTTCTCCAGCTTTGACAAGAATAACTCAGCTGCACAAATGTTTGGGTTTTCCATCTGACCCCGAAGTCAGGGGAATCCTTTTTGTGGGAGCAGAACTGAATATCCCAACACCATCCCAGCAGCAGAGTGTTCCTCCCTGGTGCTTTCAGCCCTTCTCTGACAGCTCATCAGGCACCACGAGCTGAGCCTCTGAGCATTTTAAAGGGAGCATTTTCATAGGAGGAGCAGCCTCTGTGCATGGTGCCATTAGGAGATGACATTTCCAAAAGAGAGTCAAAGACTTATTAAAATTTGATGTGAGCTTCAGAAGCCTCCCTAAAGTGAATCATTCCCCCCTTTCCAGCCAGGCTTTGTGCTGACTCCCCCCACTCCTCTGAATTTTGGGAGCTTTATGAATTCCCCATTACAGAGTGTCAGGAATTCAAGGAGCAGCTCACCACGGAGCACGATTTGGATGGGAACATTAAAAATTCCTGCCTGGAAATGTTGTGGCCCACCAGTGGGAGCAGAGCTGCTGCTTGCTGGTGGAGGGGAAAGCAATTAGAGCAGAGGCTGCTGCTCAGAGCTCCTGCTCCTGGTTGTTGCAGGTTGCAAACATGCTGAGAGCTGTTTATTTGAGCAGAGACTTACTAAAGGGAGTGATATTCATACATTTGGGTCAGTGACAATTTTATGTAGAGCTGTGAAGTGCTGCTGGTTTTTATTTATTTTTTTTTTGCCTCCGTGGAAACATGGGCTGTAGCAAAACCAAATTGCTGCAAACAGAAGCAGCTGCCAGAGAGGTCAGAGAGTAATTTCTGTGGCCAGATATGATCAACTGGTGTTGAGAAAGAGGTGGATAAGGAAGGAAATTGTGCAGTGCCTTTGTTTCCAGAAGAGGAGCTGATTAAGATGTCAGCCTGTTCTGCTTCCATCTTCATTTATTCAATTGTCAGCTTCTATCTGTCCCATGGGATCTCCCTGTAGTGAATCTTCTCTACAGAGGGAGATTTCTGGAGCTGGGTTTGATATTTCAGACTCAGCTTCCCATTGAAATTGTACTAATTTCAGGGCCTTAAAGATGGGGATGAAAAGCAGCACATTTGATCTCAGCTTTTGTCATTCATCACATAAGATTTTTTTTGGCCTAAGCTTTGAGATCAATCCTTTGGTTTCACATTCCATCAGTGTCCTGCAAAATGCATCTCTCAACTTCCAAGTGACTTTGGCTTCTCTTCAGGCACTTCAGGCTGACCCAGGACCCTGGATGGAAGAAGTTTTGGTTGTCACTGGAGCCCTTCCTCCTTCTCCAAGCTGACCTGGAGCCACTCTTGGAGGTGTGAGGTCACAGGTTGGACTTGCTGATCCCAAAGGTCTTTTCCAGCCTGGTTCATTCTGTGATTCATTCTGTGATTCTGTTTGTGCACTGGTTCTCCCAGCCCACTGTGCCCTAAATCAGCCTGGCTGTGTTCTCCTGTGCATCCTGTGATCATTTTCTGTGCACAGATCAGAAATGCCTTATCAGACAACTATCAAACAGCAAATCTTTGGTTCCTGCTGCACTACAGGTGTCAACAGCACTTGGCCTGAAGGGGAGACCCTTTGGCTTCCTTTTAGCTGACCTGATTGTTCCTCCCCAGGTGAGATCACACCCAAAGCATGTAAAACCTACTGAAAGCAGCACCTGGATCTGGGAAAAGGTGCAAAAGCTCCTTGAGTTGATTGAAGAGTCTTCACTTTGCAAACACCTTTATTGCCCTCCCCACAGGCCTCACCCAGGCCCAGCCTCTGGGAATAAAACCCCAAATTTGTGTTCCCTGCCCCCATGGGACCTGGCTGGTGGCAGAGCTGCAGCAGAGCCTCTCAGAGCCACAGCAGAGCGTGCTCAAAGTCACAGCATCCTTGAGCTCTCCGTGCCTCCCTGTTATTATTGCTGCTGTTATTAGACTTTGTAATGCACTCAGCTCCCAAGTGCTCCCTGCTATTGCTGAGATTACACAATCCTTCAAGGAATGTTAAAGACAGCTGTTCTGTGCGTGCTGCAAAGGAACAGGGAGGGGGAGAAGCTGCTTTCTGCACTGCCAGGCAGCGCTGCTGTGCAGGATTGAAGTGCAGGTGGTGGAGAAAAGACCTGCAAGGTCTCCAGCGTACAGCAGGAGAAGGCAGGGGCAGCTCTTCCCAGAAAACCTCTCCTGCATGGCACAGCTTTGAGAGAGGTGCAATGAGGCTTTTCTTTGGCTCAGTAACCAGGGTGGAGAGCCCAGAGCCACACAAATGTGGCCAGGAAGGTCTCAAAAGCTCAAGAGGTTCATGGTGGTCCCATCTCACCACAGAGCCACACACAGAACTTACAGAAGGAGAGAATCAAGAAGGTTGGAAAAGAACAAGATCATCAAATCCAACCATTCCTTGATAAATAAACAGCATTAGTGGAGGTTGGGGATGGGATGGGATGGAATGGAATGGAATGGAATGGAATGGAATGGAGTAGAGTAAGAATGGAATGGAATGGAATGGAATGGAATGGAATGGAGTAGAGTAAGAATGGAATGGAATGGAATGGAATGGAATGGAA
>JAWWEX010000017.1:2272400-2283385 GCA_035583215.1 Arremon brunneinucha
GCATCTGTGATTGGTCTCATGTGGATGTTTCTAATTAATGGCCAATCACAGTCAGCTGGCTCGGACAGAGAGCCGAGCCACAAACCTTTATCATTCCTTCCTATTCTATTCTTAGCTAGCCTTCTGAGATGAAACGTTTTCTTCTATTCTTTTAGTATAGTTTTAATATAAAATATATGAGAAAATAATAAATCAGCCTTCTGAAACATGTAGTCAGATCCTCATCTCTTCCCTCATCCTAGGACCCCTGTGAACACTGTCACACACCTCTCTAAAGGCTTGGATTATTTAAAAATTCCCCTCAGATGGGGTCCTATTCCCAACCCCTGTATCCCCTGCCACACAAATCCAACAGGAGCAGCCTGCTGCAAAGCTCCCAGGGAGGAATTGCTCCTCACCAGGAGCAGACAGGCTGGATTATTTCAGTGCTGTTGTCAATAGGTGGCAATAATCTCCTTCCCTGCAGCTCCTTCAGAAATGTTTACACTTTTCCACCGCCCCGCTTGGAAATTTTCCCTCAGAGTCTCCAGTTATTTATATCTGCAAAGTTCTGCTTTTCCCCCATTATAATTTTTCATGTCACCACAGGCCAGCGACGGGGGAGGCCTGGCATGACATTGCTTTATTAGAGCCGACACCTCGCCTGGCATCCAAGGAGTTCTCATCTGCTGCACTTGCAGCCAGCAGCCATTAGCATTCCACCTCTGTCCTGCCATCAGCTAACGTGCTCCCAAATATTTGCAGAAAATCAGATTTATAAAGTGGTCACAGAGCTCCAAGGAAGGGAGTTCACAGAATTCACAGAATCACTGGGTTGAAAGAGATCGTCAAGATCATCGAGTCCAACCCAGCCCCAACACCTCAACTGAACCCTGGCACCCAGTGCCACATCCAGGCTTTGTTAAACACATCCAGGGATGGGGACTCCATCACCTCTCTGGGCAGCCATTCCAGAACTTCATCACTCATTTTGTAAAAACTTATTCCTAAAATGTGACGCTCCAAGTTCATGGAGGAGTTCAGAGCATGGAGGAGTCACAGCAGCACCACCAGGGACACCCAGGATTTGCTTTCCTGTTGCTGTTCCCCCCTCTGCTCCTGATTTATCCAGGATGAAACTCAAACCTTTACAAACACCTTGTTTTCTGTTCCCCCCTCTACTCCTGATTTATCCAGGATCAATCCCAAGCCTTTACAAACACGTGTTTTCCTCCTGCTTTATCAGAAAGAGGTGATGACATTCAGGCTCCTTTCAAATTTGTCACCTTTGAAGTTCACGGAGTGAAAACACATCTTCGGATTTGCTGAATGTGTTGAAACCCCCTCACACCAAACAGGAGGCTGGAAATCATTCAGGCAAATCTCAGAATGAACCAGGGTGGCCACTGCCAAGTGCTTTTTGCACTGGTTAATCTGCTTTTCCTCAGGCTGGGTTTTTTAATCTCTTAAAAGATGAGAACACGATTTTCCTGCCATTTTTGTCCTGTTTCATCTTGACAGCTGTGGCTGTGCAATATTAGCAGTTACTCATGAAACACTTCCCTACGCAGGGTTTGGGAGCATTTTAATGTCACATTCACATCACACTCACAAAGGTTCAGCTGCTAAAGTTGGTACACAACAGTCACTGATATTTTCCTGAAGTTTTTTTTGATGTGAAGAGCCAGGATGTTGCTCACACTCCACAGGAATTAATATTTATATTATAGAATTATAGGATCATTAAAATTGGAAAAATCCTCTGAGATCATCAAGAGTTGAGACCATAAATATATAAATAATATAAATATAGAGAATAAAGTTACCTTGAGATTTGGGGTCCTATTATTTGGGAATGGGGACCAAGGCCAAGGTACCATTAAAAAATGCACATCATATTGTTGGTGGTTCTCATATTTTTATTAATTTTACTTGATTTCCACCCCAGCCCCTCCCCACCTCACAGGGAGGAATTCCTTCCTCACATCCAACCTCATTACCTCCAGTTCAGCTCATTCATCATTATCAATCATCTTTCTAAATACCAATCTGAACAATTTTATTTTCCCACCACTGCTCCTGCTGGAGGTGACCTGGAGCAGATGTCCCCAATGAACCCACGGGCTCACAGTTAATATTTTAACAAAGCAAATCCACAGCCTCCATCCCTGAGCAGCTGGAGGTGGTTGGAGGAGGGAAAGCTCTCAGGGGGAAGCAGCTGCTGGGGTTTATAAAGCAGGAGCAGAGCTTGGGGGTTTCGTTGTCCCAAAGGAGAGAAAGTGCTTCCTGCTATGAGTGAGGAATCCAACTATTCATCTTCTCTTCTCCAGCCTTTCCAACTGCTGGAACCAAGGAGAGAAATCTTCTGTCCACTGTCCAAGAGGTGAGGCTCATCCCAAGGATGCTCTTTGGTTCTATATAGCTTACATTGAAAAATATTAGAGACTATAAGAAAAATTTACTTCTTTTCCCTTTATTTAAGGGGGTATAAACAACTCACACAAGTTGGGGCTTTTGTTGTTTGGATGTTAGCTGTTGCAAATCTTTGACTTCTTAAAGCTCTTGCTTTTATGATGTGTGTCTGTTGGAGAACTGATGATAGAAATCTGACACATAAATTGTCTTCCAAGTGTTTTTATTCAGGCTTTGAAAAATCTAATCCACTCTCTTTTTTAATTTTTTTTTTCTTGTTTAATTCATCCTCTTCTCTTGTCAGGCCTGCCAATATTTAATTCTCAGAGTCCTAAATAATTTCAGGGTGCAACTTTTGCCTCTAAGTAAACAAGAGCATAACAAGAATGAGGCAGGCACAGACAATGAGCAATCACCAGACAAGACGCTTTGTTAGGCATTGCCTTTCCCATCACCCCTCTTCATTCCAAATCAAACTGGAATCTTGCAAGGTTTATATTTATATTTATTTATATTTAAATGCTTCATTCAGGAAGGTTTTTTCTTTCCCCACTCACTATTACCTGTGGTTTAAAGAGAATGTGTATTTTGGTCAATGGAAACTGCAGGCCTTATACCAACAGATCAAATGTAGGAACTTCTTGAGCATTAGTAGAGCATTGTTCCATGTAACTTCAATTTAAATACTGATTGTGCAGCTATTGGAGCACCAAAACCCATAAAACCTGGATATAAGGTGAGTGCATCCACCACTAAGGGGATTGGAAAGTAGAACTTTAAAAAACCTATAAAAATCAATTATTACACTGATTTAATCCTCATATTTAGCAAAATATTCTGCACCAGGGAGTGCCAGCCCTGTGCTGAAGTGTTCTGACAAATAAGTGTGATGCTACTGAGGGTGCTTTTGGTGCGTAACAGAGTTTATTTCCCATCTCAAAATGTCTTTGCCAAGATGTGCTGCAGGGGAGGGCTCGGCGGAGCTGAAATAATGCACACCACGAGGAGCTGCAGTGAGAGAACTGAGGGGAAAAACATCCCACCTTCCCTGGGGGCTTGGGATGCAATTTCTGACTCTTGTGTTTCAGTAAGAAATCCCTGCTGTGTGAAACCAGGAGGGGTCATCCCTTTTCTTCCAGGCCAGCAGCTCCCAGTGCCCGAACCATCTCCTGGGCAGTGCAAGTTCCCTGGGACTGCTGTTTATCCCTTTGGGATTTCACCTTCTGGGCACTGGAGCAGGGTGGAACTCTGTTAATTTCCCGTAATTGGCTCGTTAAATTGAGAGAGGATCCCAGGTCTGTGCAGGTCTTGGTGTCCCCATCCTTTAATTATATTTGCTTACCCCACATGAATCCATAAAGACGATCCCAGTGCCTTTACAAGCCTGGATTTTGGAGTCTGCCAAGGCCAGCTGCAATCTTTGGGTCTTTATTATTCCACAGCCACATCTGGGTGGACAGAACAGACTCTCTGTACATGTTTCATTTCGTGTTTTACAAGGTGCAGCCAATTATTCACTGCAGGAACCACCAGCACTCGCTGCAGAGGAGAAAATGAAATATAGGCATTGCAACCCACCTGGCACTGCTCATTCCCTGTGCCTTGGACACGTTTTTATTGGGAACAGACAGCCCTAGCCACACTGTTTGGGTGTTTTAAACCACGAGCTAGGATTAATGTTTGAAATAAAGAAATAAATAGGAATACCTTGATGCAAGGACACCTTCCACAGTCCCATTCCAAGCTTTATCCAACTTCTCCCTGAATATTTTCAGGGATGGGGCAGCCACAGCTTCTCCCTGCTCCCAGGGAAGAGAGCAGGTTGGACAATTAAGAAAAGGAAGAGCAGATCCTACAAAATAATTAATAGTGCAGGGAACTCCATCAGCTGCTCCTGCTGATGCCTTTGGATGGGAACATGGAATTTAATGGGAAGGGAACATGGAAGGAGCTGCAAGGGTTATCCCACACAAGGTGCAATTAACACCTGGGAGCTTTGCACTGCCAGATAACTTTAAAACCAAGTGCTCAGAAGGATAAAAAGGGGATTATATGATATTCATGGTGATAATGAGAAGATCAGGATTTATTACTGAAAATCACAATGCAGAGGAGAAATCATCCTGTTTTTGGGATTTAAACTGCCAGGATCACCAAACAGCTGACAGCAGCAGGTAGGAGCTGCCCCGAGGGCAGGGTGTTCACCATTTATTTTTAAAAGGTTTTTTACACCCTTTTGGAAAGTTCTTATTGCTATGCCTGTTACCGCTGCCCCAGGTAGGGCTTGAGATTGAGAATTTTTAAATCCCTGGCAGCTTTTAAGAGCAAAGAGTTGTTCTGGGCACAGGTTTGGAAGTGTTTACAGCACTGGCAAGGCTTTTTGAAGCCTTTTAAATGTGCAGTAAAATCGAGGGGCAACCTTTTAAGGATGGAAAATGCATCTTTGGGGAGGTTTGGGTTTTTCTACAAAAGTTATTGGGCTCACTCCTGGCATGGAAATGTGGGAATGTGTCTGAGCATTTTGGCGCCTAAACACCAGATAACTGCCACAGTTTCACACCATTTTGGAGTTTTTTAGTTGTGGATCATTATTATTCATCCGAATATCCTTCAGAATTGTATCTAAACATTTTTATGTATGTTAAAATCAAGAATAAGTGAAAGCACAGTGAAATCTCAGAGGGGAAAAAAGAAAAGTGGAATTTTTACCTCGTGAATCACTACCAACAGTAGTGGAGAAAAGGGAGAAATATCCCAGAAACCAATGATCTTATAGGGAACTGATATAAGCAAGACCCTCCAAGTCCAGTTTTTTTTTTTACAGTTTTAATTCTGGGATTTTTTAGTTCTAATTCAGGGATTCTGAGTTAGAGCAACAACAAAATGCCAGCAAAGATGCAGAGTTAATTAGCGAGCAGGGAGTATTTGCTTTTATTCTTATTTTTTACCAATTGAAACACACAGTCTTAAGTAATGAACAAATAATCATCTCTTCAATGATTTAGCTCTGTTTATTTCCTTCAATATCCCATAGTCCTGGGAGGCAATTGATGAAGTTGGGGAGACACTGTGCAGCATGGTGTGAAATGATATTTGTACCCCAGTCACAGCAGATACATTTCTGCTGGGCACATCCTAAATTCCCTGCTCCCTTTAATCCACTCTTTTCATTATTCCTTGCATATTGCTTTTTGCAAGAAAAACTAATTTCAGAATATATCAGGAATTTTGCTGCTAGAATGGCAAGATCAAGGTTTGAAGCAGCAAACTCTGAATTATGGTTGTCATTCACTTGTTAAGCTTTCTCTGGCCTGATTTAGCTGGCAGCAGATTCCAACAGAGTTAAGAAGGACAATTGGTAAAAAAAAATAAAATGATAAACTGTGAGAGGCTAAACTGAACACCAGTTTAGCTCAATAAAGCTCTTTATGGATAAATAACAGCAAAGAGCCACTGATTCTTGCTCTGGGCTGTTATTGACTTGGAGAGAAGTCTCCCATATATCAATCAATAGGGAGGTTTGGCTGGCAGAGTTTTACTACAAAGGGAAATGGACTGAAAAAGTGACCTGAAAAAAGAGACACTGAAGTGTCTCAACATGGAACGCTTCAGAAAGTTGTGCTTCAGTGAGAGACTGCAGCTGCAATAAAAATGGAGGGACAAAAATGGGCAGCCAATATTTGGGGGTTATTTGGGTAGTGCAGCTCAGCTGCTCCTGTCGTGTTGCTGCTCCTGCAGAGCAAATTAATAGAGATTCCATTAACAGAGATCCCATTTATAGCAAAAGATTTCCCTGGAAGTGTCTATGGCAAGGTTGGATGGGATTTTTAGAACCCTGGGACGGTGGAAGGTGTCCCTGCCATGGCAGGGGTGGCACTGGATGGGCTTTAAGGTCCCTTCCTACCCAAACCTTTCTATAGGGGATAAAAAAAGATTCACTGAGGTCTCCAGGGTGAGAATGGGAACTGAGAGCAGGTAAAATCTCCAGAGCTGGAGGTGGGAAGGGAAGCAGGAGCGATGCTGGGTGATCTCCAGGCCCTGACTGAGCAGTGTGTGCTGATAACCCTTTGTCACAGAGCACAAACACGGGTTTATTTTAGGGTTTACTTTACCCCAGATCAAGGCCTTGCTGGAGGTGCTGAGAATGCCTGAAAATCCATGCAGTGATTCCCACACTTCATTGTGGCACAGCTGGAATCTGATTATTTCCCAAACCCTCGTGTCCCTCACTACGAGAGAGGGACGATGGTGGGCCTAGCAAGGTTGTGCTCCACAAGGAACAAAAATCCTCTTCTTTCCCTCCTATCAGCAAAAACTGGCTCCAATCTACTCAGCTCTTGAACAAAATGTTAATTCTGAGCGCTTCAGTTTCCAGCAGTTGTTCTGGGCTCTGTTTATTTTCGCTCTCCTCTGTGAGGGAGCTCCAAAGGGCCTGCTCAGAAAACACTGCTGGTGTTAAACACCTTGGAGTAAACAGAGCTGGAGCAATTAGCAATGTCAGCTTTAAAGTTTCTATTTGCTACAGGGAGTAAATCAGTCCAGCAGGGGAGAATGTTCCAGAAAAACAGCAAGATCCAGCTGCTGCAGAGGGTCAGGGCAGCTGCCACCTTCCAGGAAAGGTATTGGAAACTGATTTGGGAGTTCCCGGCATACTTGGCAATTTCAGGTCACCCAGAGATGCTGAAAAGGAGTTTTTTAAAGCTGAACCAGCTGCATGTAACTATGTAAAAAGTGAGCCTTGAGTGTATTTTAAAGGGTTGAAGAGTGCCTGATTCAAGGTGATGTTAAATTCTGTTTGTTTTCATGTCATGCAGTAGCTCACATATTAAAATATGGTCTGGTTTATTGATAATAACACTCAATACAGAAAAAATTATTCTGATATTTTTCTTTAAAAGTGCTCCTTCCTTGTCTCCTCTGCCATCTCTGCTGGTTTGGGGAGCCCAGGTGAAGAAGGCTCAGTCTGAGCCATGAACTCCTGTGCAAATCAAACCTCTGCAGTGCCCACAGAACACACCATGAGGGAGAGAACCGTGCTTGAGGGTTCGTGTCAGATCTCTGAGGGTGCTGATAGATGTGGAAATGCTGGAAATGTCTGCTCCTGTCCATGCATGAGAAGGGCAAGGGCCAGCCAGGGAGGTTTTTCTCCTTGCATTGATCCCACAGCTGGGAGCCAGCTGGAAAATAATCAACATCTCCTCTGCCAGTCTCTCCTGAGCCCTGCTGTAGGTCAGGCCATGCTCCAGTCCCAAACAGAGCAGCAGAATATTTATGGACACTCGTGGAAAGAATGGATAATTATTTCTCAGTCCTGCTGTAGTATTTATAGGCCCTTCTCCAGGAAATGTAGTGAAAATGGAGAAAAATGTTAGTACGAGGCAGCTGTGAAATCCCATTTGCAGTTGTAGCTGCTCAGAATTTTTGCTTGATGATTCTGTTCCAGGAGCAGCCTGTTCTGCACCCTCAGTGCTGACCTTTCTCTTCAGCATGAACTTTACAGTGCTCATTTCCCTGCAAAGCTAAGGAGGAGATGGATACCAACCCCCCCTGCTTGTAAATTCCTCCTGTATTCCTGTTTGATCCTCTGTCCTCAGAAATGACATTTCATCATCCGTGTTAAGGGAAATATCTTCATTTTCTAACACATTTGCTTTACTCCTGGCCTGAGTTGGGAATTGCACCTTCAGGAAGACAAGAAAAGCTCAGACCAAGCCCAAATCCTTCTGTCCCCACCCCAGGCAGCAGCAAGGGAGCAGGAGGTGGAAGGAAACAAAGTCTGGATGCTCAGGATCCAGTGGGATCCAGCAGCACTGGTTTTACTGGGATTTTCTGACAGGAATGTCCAGGATTGTCTTCACATCTGGAGCCCTCTGGTCCCACGTGTTTGGGACCCGCAGAGCTCAGCAAATCCCAGTTTAAATTGTGAATTTCCAGTGGGAAATGCCTGGGGACACAGGCTGGTTACAGTAGGGACTTTACTAATGGCTAATTAATTGTCTAAACACACTAACTGTTGATAGGCAGAGGGAGAGAGGGGCTGGCATGAATAACAATGAAAGGCAAATTATCAGCCTCAGATCTGAGCAGCCCCAAATTGAGAAACACTGATTTAATCTCTGCTGAGAGGCACCTGGGCACAACCTGCCCTGCAAAACTGCCGGGGAAACTTCGCTGCTGCCAAATCAAGGAACGATTCCAAGTTGGGTTTTGTCCTGTTTTTCTTATTTTTCTCTAATCCTTGTTCTAAAACTAAAGCAAAACCCCTGTCGCTATCAGTTATCTTGCCACGGGAAGATGTTTGATTATCACACATCCCTCATGTTTATTTAGCTCAATAAACAACACAAAGGCAGCTTGTAGGAAATGAATCCTCCCTGCATTATCTTGTTATCTGTATTTCCTCTGGAAGAAACAGTGCTGGAATTATTGTGTTTGCATTTTTGAATTATAATATAAATCAGCCTGCAAGAGGAAAATAATTGGCTTCTCCACGCAGCAGATTTGAATCTTTCCAGGTTCTGTGTTTAGGCTGCAGTATTCAGGGCGGATACTGAATTTCCTTGGTGTTAAAAGCTGACTTTATGGGCAGATGGGACATTCAGTTAGCTGGGAATTTATCAGCTCTTTCAGGAATAAAATCACATCTTGACGAATAGAGTAGTAAAAATGTCCGTGTGAAGTTTCCCCTGCTGGAAGAAGGCGCTGCTGTCACTTTTTTTTCATTTAGCTCTTTGCTAAGCAAAACACCAAAGTCCTCTCAGAAGCAAAGCCACCAAGGGTGGCAGTGGTGGAGAGAAACCCTCACACCACAGCAGGATGAGCACTTTGCCTTTTTAAAAGTGCCTCAATTGTCTCAAAAATTGAAAGTCTTTAGAGAAAAAAGTGAAAATATTGCGATGATGCCATCCCTGGCTGGGGCAGAGCTGCTTTGAGGAGTGTGGAGGAGATGAGCTGAGAGCTGCTGGATGGTGCCAGTGGAGGACAGGGCTGATTGGGGAGGGTTTCTTGGTTTCTCAGGGAGATGGGCTAAGACAAACGTTTTTTGTAGGAAAAATGCTCTGGGAAATCATTTAAGATTTTATTTTTGAAGCAGAATCACTTACTGTGGCTGTTGGAGATTTGACAGTAAAACACCAACTCTCTTTTTATTACTGAACCTGAGAGGATGAAGAGTTTTGGGTTCTTCTTCTTAAACCTGTGCCTTGGTAGGGAAGCTGAAAGCACATTCCGGGCCCTTTTCCAAAGTGCCTCACCAGCTCTCTCAGAGCCCTTTAAGCACTGGAAGGGGCTCCAAAGTCTCCTTGGAACCTTCTCCTCCCCAGGTAAACGCTCCCAGCTCTCCCAGAGCAGAGGTAGGACGGAAACTGAACCAGTTCCTCAAGACTCAGCACTTATTAATTAGAAGATGAAGTCAATAATTGCTGCAGTGTGAAGGTTTGGATGCAGATAAACGTGTAAAGGTGCCAAGAATAAACTAATTGAAACAGAATTACATCAAACATTTGCCTCACATCAAGGGGGCTCAGTGTTTGTTTTGTGAGCCCTGGCAGAGGGGATGTTTAATATCTGAGCAACTGCTTGCAGGGAAACACTGGGACCAATAAAGAATCTGAGCCTCCAAGTGCCTCAGCACTTCAAAATGTCATTAAAAGTCACTCCACAAGATAAGCACTAAATATATATTCTGGCTCTCCACGCCAGCTTGCTGTGGGATGTGCATGGAGCTGTGCATTTATAATATCCTGCACCTCAAATCAGGGGATTGAGGAATATCCTGAGCTGGAAGGGACCCACAAGGACCATGGAGTGCAACTCCAGGCCCTGCACAGACACCCCAACAGCCCCACCCTGTGCCTGAGAGCTTCATCCAAATGTTCCTTCAGCTGGGGCATCCTTGGTGCCTGCTTCATTCCCAATTTTTAGGAAAGCATCTGGTTTTTTATTAACCATTTCCAAGCTGTGCCCAGCTGTTTCCAAGTGCAGGGAGGTTTTCTTGCCACTGCAAAATAACCCTGCAGCACCTTGGGATTGCCCTTCCTGGCTGACAAGACTAAAGTTCAACTTTGATCCTTATCTGAAATGTGGATTAATCTTTTCAGCTTAGACTGGGAAGCCAGGCAGCAGAGGACTGAAACTCCAGATGTTTGTGGCAACAGCTCCAATTCTGTGTGTAAATTCCTGTTTATGCAGAGATTATCCTGCTGGATCCATGCTCTGCAGATCTGATTTATGTGAGCACACAGAGGTGGAGTCTGTGGGTCAGCTGGGCAGGGGTAAGGTCTGTCCTTGGGGTTCCTCTCCCCCTCTCCTGAGTGTCAGTGATGCTTTAAGTTTTAGCTTTTATATTTTTCAGGTCCTGTGCTGCTTTAGTGTGTGGGTCTGGGCTTCACATGAGGGGATGGTGAGCTCTGTGCACAGAGCAGGGAGACAAAGCAACCCTTTTCTATCTTATCCAAGGACAACTGTTACAAGCTCCAGACCCAAAAAAGTATAAAAAATGGTGAATTGAAGAGAGAAAAGTAGGGTGGGACTGCCTGGGCTAAAGCTGGAATGGGACAATGAACTGCAAGGTGCAAATGGAGCAGAACTGATCC
>JAWWEX010000017.1:2283457-2312208 GCA_035583215.1 Arremon brunneinucha
GGCCATTTTGGTTCATCTTGGGTGCAGCCCTGGCTGGGCTCTGGTGCTGCCCAAGGTGGATCCATGGAGGAGATCCTCGGGATAAATCCCTGCTTTATTCTGGGACTCTGTCCAGCCTGCACAAGGCATCACCAGGGTGGTGGTGCCACTGCTCTTGGTCTTGACTTGGTCAAAGATGGGGCAGTGCAAGGGAGGCTCCTCCATCCTTTCCTTTCCCTTTCAGTCTTCCAGGGATGATCTTATTCTGAAGCATGAATGAATTCTTCATGGTTTATTTCCTTATTCAGAGGCCGCTGTGGATCCCATTTTGAGGAGCAAGTAACAATTTGAAATTAGATCTTTCTATTCAAGATACAAACGTGAAAACATTTAAACGTTTAGGAATACAATTAACTTCATGAAGGACACCAAGAAATCAGAGCATGGAGGAGCTTTGTTAATGAAAAGAGGTTTTTAAGCAGGGTGCAGTGAGTGCAGCTCCCCACCCCAGCTCAGGGTGATCCCAGCAGTGACCAAAGCACGGAGCAGCTCCAATGTTCAAACATTTCCATATTTCCCATGGAATCCATCTCTCCTGCAGGCCATTTTCAGAGGCTGGCTTGAAGCTGACACACATTCAGTGCAATTATCACCTCCCCAAGATCATTTAGATAACTAATTAACCACTCTTCACTCCACCAGGGCCACAAAAATGATTCCATTCACTTAAAATCAGGCTGCTAAGGAAATATTCCCATTGCCAGGAAAACCAGGCCCAGGTTGGGTTTGCAGTTGTGGGGATTTCACCAGGAGCTGCTCAGCAGAAAGAAGGAAAGAGCTGCTGTTGGAATATGAAATTGCACTAAGCTGTGATTAAAAATTAATCCGACTTCTAATTGGAAAACCTTGGAAATTAATGGTGAAATCCTTTCAGGGATACATGAAAAGGTTACCACTGTCAATTTTTCATGGATTAAGTTTCATTATCAGATAAGGCCATAAAACCAACTGGTTTCAAGAGGGAAATTTCCACCTTCCAGGATTTTCCCCACCTTGTTTATTCCTTCAGCTTTAATGTTGATGGTTTCACCTCTATCTGTATTTGCATAAATCTTTGAAGCTGCATTTTCCCCTTTTTTCCAATCCTTTTCCTTCCTTGTTTTTCTTTTTGCTCATTTTCCTCCCTAAATTTTCAGTTCCTCAGATGCCATTTTTTAGAGGTTTGTTCTGATTTTTCCAGGCCTTTATTTAAGCTGTTCATAGTCCCTCGTACCCTCTTCTGAAGCCAAATATTTTGATTTTATATTTTATCTGAGCACTAAACCCAAATAATACTAAAATCTATCTAAATCTCTTCTTTCATCTTTGCCTGCTCTTGATGTTTTGAAGATCAGGTGACAGATCTTCCAATTTGATAAATAAAACACTTCAAAAGATGCATTTTTAACATGAAACATTTAATTAGAGGGAGATTTTTATGGCATTGATCTCTTAATCCCTGTTATTGATATGTCCTCCCATATATGTTGAATAATAGTGATTTTTACAACTGTTCCCCACTGTCCTTGTGACTCTTTAGGTTCTGTGTTCATGCAGAAACCAAGTCATTATTCTCTTATTTTTTCAGTTCATTTTAAATTTATTTTTTTAGCATATTTATGAAACATTTAAAAAAACATAAGGAGAGCCCTTGAAATAATAGCTGAGCCTTGCCAAAATATTTTTTATTATTAATGAGATACACAAAATGCAGAGATTTGCTGCGCTATGAATCTTGAAAAGTGCTTATAATCACAATATTTATCTCTAGATTTCTCCTGAATCAGTGTTTTATGGTAATTAACACCGAGTAATGGTGACTTGCTGAGTTATCTTTCAAATTTTGAATCTCCTAAACCTAAATTTTAGTTATTAATGTTCTTTTCTCATGAGCTGTTTCCATGTGCAATCCCAGTGTTATCCCAGATTCCCAAAAGCTCTCAGGCCTGGAGCTTGCAGAGAATCCTTTTTTTCAGTGAAATATTGACCTTTTCCAGTGCAAATCATTGCCTTATCACATGAAACTTGTTCATTTGGGGAGTAAATACTGATAACAATTCACATAATCTTATAATAACTATCCAGCAATTATATAATATATAAAAATATTATATATATACACATATATACACATATACATATATATATATATATGTTATATCTTAGGCCTTAACCTAATATCAAAATAGAAACTATGTAATGTTAAAATGCTTTTAATTGTGTAATATATAAAAATATATATTTCTATGTTGTAAATATTATAAATTTAATAATATGTTTATAATAATAATATTATTATATAAATACATTATATAGTAAAAGATATATTATTGCCCATATATTAAAATATATTCTTAAAATATATATTAAATATATTATATTGTATATGAAATAAGTAATATACATTTATGTATAAATATATATAAATATATACATATATGTTTATATGTTTATGTATATACACTACTATTTATATAAAATATAAATACATATAATGTATATATAAAATATATAGGATATACTTATATTTATGTAAGTATATACTATATATTTATACACTACTAATATATATATTATATTTATACACTACTATTTATGTAAGATATACAGTGCACACATAAACTAACAGATTATACTATACCAAAAAACAAAGTGTTTAAAAATTGTAACTTATCAAAATCTTTGTGGTTAACAATACCATGCTAAAGCCAATAATTAAATGCAAAAGCCGACATTATATTGTCATTTATAACAAAATTATTTCAGTTCCTCAGCGTGATTGTGTCACATTGCAGGGGCTGCACATCCCAGAGAGCTCCCAGCCCTCCTCACCCCAAACCCCAAACCCCAAACCCAGCCTGGTGAGGGAAGAATTTCATTGTTTGCTGAGGCTCCTGCTTGGGTTTTGGCCTCCTTCAATGTGAGGGATTTTGAAGGAATTTGAGATGGGAATTCTGAATTAATTTTGATGATGTAGTTTATTTTTCTTATCCTCTACATAAGTGAGAAGGGTGAGTTCAGCTCACATCTTTATAGCAGAGTTTGGAAAGTCACAAAACCCTTACCTACAAGAGCTTTTAGGGAGTTACTGACTACTAAAACACTACTAACCAAAATATTTATCTTTTTAACCTAATCTTTAAATATTTTTTCTTACAGACTTATGTTACTGTGTAACTTCCTTAGTTAATCATGTTATGACACACAAACTTATTGAATTCTATTCCAAACCTCTGATTTACTTGTATAAGTACTTTTATTTTTTTATATCTTAAACTCTAAAACCCTAAACTTTCTTTTACCTTATTTAACATGCCTCTACTTTAAACTATAAATCCACATTCTCACTTCTAACACTTAAGTTTAGAAACCTTTTCTACAGCCTTAAATCAAGTCTTATGTTTAATTTTAAACTTTAGCCTAGCCCAAATTTTAGGAGTTGCTTACATTTCAAATTCCAGCACTTTAAGGTCTAATTCATTGCAAGTCAAACACTGCTCTTTGAGGTTGTCATTTTAATGAGTATTGTGAGTTTCATGTTGTTGCAGTTAGGATCTGTTTATAAAAAAAACCCCACAAAACATCTTAAATTTAGCCTTGCTTATTGAACCGTGGCTAAAATCATCATCATGCAGCATTTGGGGTCATGCTGAAGGTTCTTCTGAGCTCTGAGGGAAATTTCTGACCCATAAACCACAACACATCTGATTTTTATTTGTTACATTTGCACTGTAATAAAGTTTAGTGACAAACGAGGAGAGGACAGATCTGTAAATGAGTAAATGTGGGAGCTCAGAGAGAGATGGGGCAGAATTCGTCTCGTTTCATATTTCCATTTTCCCTTTTGCAATTCCATGGCCCTTCTGTCAAGCCTGGCAGATCCTGATGATTGTCCAGGAGATTTAAACCTTGATTTTCACTCATATTTACCAAGTTTTTATGTTTCTTTAACCTTCTCCCAAAATCTTGATCTCCCTGCTAGCGAAGCAAGGACTGATGCCGCCCTTAATTAGTTTTCAATCCCCAACCCTCAGACTGCAAAAATATCATTCAGTTAGATGACTTTTCTAATGAACATATCTAGTTCTGTGTCAGTAAATATCTATTTTCACTGCTGTGCTGAATAATCACTGCTGCCAGCTTGTTTGGAGAGGAATCAAAGTGATGTTCCTCCAAATAACACAAATCATCGGTGCCTCAAACCCACAGCGTTGAATTCCTACCAACAACTTGCTTCTTGTGTCTCCTGAAATATTTCCCATCCCATAAATCAAATATTAGCACAACACCAACTTGTGGCAGCCCCAGCAACTCCTTAGGATGGAACAAAAAGCAATTTTTTTATTGCAGAAGCTTCCAAGTGTGAGACAAATCTTGTGGCTGAGGTGGTTCAAAGGAGGCTGAGGAAAACAAGCACTGAGGTGGGAGCAAATTCTAAAGGTTAGAAATTTAATCATTTAATATTTATTATTAAATTTAATAATAAATAATTTTATAATTGTAAAAATACATTAATTTAATAATGCATTTAATATAATATTGAATATTAATATTGATATTACTAATTCTCTGTTTTAAGGAGCTGACCAACCACATGTAGACACAAAAAAAAAGGATTTTCTGTAATTATTTCTGTATCCTGCAAATAGTTTGGATACTCTGTGCTCACCTGATTTTTACCAGGGAACAGTTTGTACCCTGAGCAGTGCTTATCCTAAAAGAAGCAGCGCATCAATCCCCCCTCGATGCCATCCTTTATTCCCCTGTGCTAAGAAAAGGAATCCTGAATTCCTCAGCGTTGCTGGAAATGTTTCCAAGCAAAATTATGTTTACCCTCATTTTTTACTGCTGTCACAAACTCTGCATGCAGAACCCATAACAGAACTCTGAGAATTAAGAGAAAACTTGATTTCTGTGGCGCTGCATTTTGGGTTTTGGCTCATTTAGCTGAGCCTGGTGCCCTTTTGCTGGCAGAGCCTCGTGTTTGCTGCCCCAGCTCAGGAATATTCCATCACTCAGTGCTCACTGCTCCAGCACATCCACATTTACATTCCCTTCCTCCCATTTCCCTGCTTCCAATCATTTTTTTTTCCAAAGTTAAGTTATTTTGAAGCATTTGAGCTCATTCTCATCCGCATCTCTAATGTCTCTATTTGCTGCATTTGATTTTCTAATTTAATTTGTGTGAAATTCACCAATTTTTCCCTTTTTGTTTTATTTTTTTTTTCATATTATTAGTGAAGATAAGAAAGAATTTATTTCTCTGGGGAAATATATTGCAGTAGTTGTGTCAGTGATATTATGGAAGCGATTTTCGATTTTTTTCTCCCTTTTAGGGTCCAGGGAAGGTAAAACTGTCAGAAGAAAATCCCTGGAGATTAATTTGGAATTTGTGGGCTGAGGAATGAGGATTTGAGTCACAGCTGACCACACGTCTCGAGAATCAGAGAATCATTAAGGCTGGAAAAGACTTTCAAGATCATTAAGTCCAACCTTTGTATTTGCAGTTAACAAGGTGAATTCTGACTAAAATATCCAAGGTGGTAGAGATCCATTAAAAAATTCCATTTTTTTGCCATTGTTAGATGTAATTATATACCTTCTTTACTGCATGTAATTGTCTTTTGGGTACATATTTTTATTAGCAATCAGAGAAACACCAGCAGCAGCCTAAAATATGAAATATTTAATGCAAAACATGAAAACCTCATAGCCTTAGTGGAAAAAACTTAAATAAAGGTTAAAATAGCACAGATGTTTGGGATTACAATGATAAATACCAATTTTTGTTCTAGAACTCTGTGTTTGGCATAGAAAAGATAAAAAAGAGGGAAAGTGCTGCAAGAAAAATGTGAATTTTGCTTAGAAAGGATGAAAAAATGGGGAAAAAGGTGCCTGTACTGGAGATTCAGATTGTACATGCAACGCATTTAAGGAGTTGCTGAATCCAGAGTTAAATTGTTAAATTGATAATTTATTCCATGTTATCTTTTAAAACTCATGAATAGCAAAGATAATTCTCTCTGGTTTACTACAGAGCAGGTACTTGAGGTCATGAATCTCCTCTGCTTTAGTTATAAGGTACAAGAATTCTTGATCATAACCTTCAAATCTGATTTTTTTTCCACTTTCTCCTTCTGTATTTTCTTTTTCCCCCCCCAACAGAATTGCTGTTTTCTCAGTATTCTCTCATCCTCAAATGTCACTGTAAATCAGCCCTCCAGCTGTCTCCATTCCTCTTTCCTCTGGCTCCTTCCACAGTGCACTTATTAAATATAACAATAACAATAAATTATCTCCACTCCTCTCTTTAAATCACAAACATTTCTTTTGGGCAGGTTGTGCCAGCAAATCCTGCAGCCTCTTCTGTGGTTCTCTCCAAAATTTCCCTGCTGGCTGCTCTCTCCCATCTCCTTTTCCACCTCTCCATCCCTGCTCCAGTCTCTCCCTTCCCCTCCTTTCCCTTCTTCACAATATTCAGCCCTCAGTATTTCAGTGTGGCTTTTCAACAGGAAAAAATCCTCTTAAAATTCAGATATTCCAGCTTAAAATTGCTCTGCTCTTGAAAAATCTTCTGGTGACATCGAGGCAAAATATTTGTGCAGGCTGGAATATGGGAAAAGTTTCTCTCTTGTTAGTTGTTGTTGTAAGTTCTGAGTAACTGTGATTAAATTTTAAGAACGATGAATTGGATCAGCTCAAGGATTTTTTGTTATTTCAACAAAGCTGAAACCCGAAGAAGTGACAGCAACCCAGGCTAACAAATAAAAACAATGGCTTTAATTAGAATAATTCATTAGAAGCAGAAATCCAATGTGCATTTTGTATGAAGAGAGGAACAAAGTCCAAAGCGCTGCTGTTTGCACTCCGAGATAAATGCAAAAAACCCAAGCAATGTATAAAATTTAAATCACAACATTCCTACAGAGCTCCAGAAACACCAGTTCCTGCAGGGCTCTGTGTGATTTACAAAGGATGCCTCATTACATCTCCCAGTTTGAGGCAGGTATTTGTTAGGCTGTTTTTGATGCTGGTGTTTGGGCTTTCATTTGAATCCGGGCTGCAGCTCTGGAAGCACCACCCTGAGTCTCCCCGTGGCTTCTGCAGAAGGAGCTGTGGCTCCAGCACCACGGAGAAAAATCTGCATTTTCACTTCTTTTACCAGGCCTATTTTTAGTTATTTTTGGTTTCTGGGTTGAAATAATTTAATATTATTAAACTATTGATTAATAATTGATTAATTATATAATAATATAATAAATATATAAATTAATAATTAATTATTAAAAAAAACCTCTCAGCCCCCCATTTTTTTCCTTGCCTGCCTCTTGTGTTTCCCATCTGGGCCCATCCATTCTTTCCAAGCAGCATTTGGGAGGTGTAGGAGAGGTGACAGCCCAAGGCTGTGCCCTGTCCATCCTCGTTTCTCATTTCATCAGAAGTTCCCACCACAAACAGGAGCCCCATGGATAAATCTGCTCCATCACATCCATGGGATCTGTCCTGTGTTCATCAGGGTCTATTTGGGTGTTGGTGTTTCCTTGTGAGGGTTGGAGACATCTGTGGCTCTTCTCCACCTGCCCCTGGGCACTGCCAAGATGAATTTCACCTGTTCATGGCCAAAGGATGGTCTGCAGCCACAAAGGATGGACCTGAAGCCACTAACCAGGTCTGTACATTCCCTTCAGTTTTCCCTGTTTCAGTGCAGGGCAGATTCACCCATTCACCTCTAATTATTGCACCCCTGCCTCTGCTTTGCTGAGTTGGATCAGGTGCTGGACAGGCCAAGGCACTGCTGGGTCATCAGGGAAGATGAACTGTGAATGAATCACATGAGATTCCACACTCATTTTTGAGTCATAACTCATTTTTGTACAGTTTTACAGACCTCATGTGCGACTCCAATTGGTTCGAAGCTTTTTTGCCAATTACTTTATTGCTTAGTAAAATGTGTTTTACTTGTCCACCAAATCTCTCTATTCTTGTATTGTTTACACATTTTCTTCACTGGTAGAAGTGATGTTTATGTAAGTGCTAGCTGTTATTTTTCCCCGGGAATAGACTGTTATGTTAACAAACTGCTCACACCAGGAATGCTTTCACATGGCAACTTGCAAAGTGCCACCTTGACAAGGCCAGCCACCAATCCAACAGAGCAGGCCTGATTTTATGAGAACTTTCTTTTATACTTTTATAGAATTTTTCTACCTGACTGCAACAATGAACCGCTCCACAAAAGGTGGGCATGGAGGGCTTCCAGCATGGTCTGCAAGTTAAAAACTCCCTCAGAAAGCCCCGTGCTCTCCTGAGTGATCCCAGCAGTGAAAGCAGCCCAGACATGCTATTAGCTATTTACTTTACCAGCCTTTAAAGCTAAAAGCAGTGGATTTAAGAAGAAAATGGCCTTTAGAAGTGCTAGGAATTAAGCATTTCTATTGAATTGAAAGCAAAGGATCTTCTTCTCTGTTGCTTTGCGTTTTTGTGGCTTTTTAGACCAAGAGCATCTCAGAGCACCGCGTATAAAATGCTTCAGAATGAAGGCACTGATGTTTAATTCCTCCTCGTGCTGATGTGAGTTATCCTTCAGAGCTGCAGGTGATGAAGTAGCCACCTGTGAATGATAAGGAGAGGGGAATGAAAGCTGTTTTCAGCGTGGGTATTTCTCCAGGCCAGATTGCTGTGGTGTCTGACACTCTCCTCAGGTTTTTTTGTGTCTCTCCCACAGCACAGATGGGACCTGAGGTACCATGAGGTTAAATGACTTCCCTGATGTGACACGAGCAGTCTGGAACAAAACCAAGAGCTGAACTGAGCTAATTTCCCTCTCAGTTTAGCGCCTCAATCCCAAAACCATCCTGTAAAATACGAGCCAGGAAGATTGGAAGAATTATTAAATGCTTGTTGCTGTTGTTGTTGAAATGATTTGATTTTGGGGATTTTTTTAGCTTTAAAGGCTGATAAAACATGCAAAGCAAATAGCTAATAGCATGTCTGGGCTGCTTTCACTGCTGGGATCACTGAGGAGAGCACGGGGCTTTCTGAGGGAGGTTTTAACTTGCAGACCATGCTGGAAACCCTCCATGCCTGCCTTTTGTGGAGTGGTTGGTGTTATTGTTGAAATTATTTGATTTTGGGGGAACTAGAAAGAGAAATTGGCCAGAGCAATGTGTGAATGTGTGTTTGCATCCTTCCCAGGGCTCCCTGAGGTCCTGGGTGCAGAAAATCCCACGCTCACACGCTCAGTCAGATAATTGAAAGTACAAGCAGGTAATTAAGTTCCAGCTTATCCCATTAGTAAGTGCATATCCAGAATCAGATCTATATTCCTGCCTGCCCAAGGCTCAAAGGTTGCCCTGTAGGAAGGTCTGACTGCATCACACACTAAATAAAGCTGCTGCCACAGCTTTTGCCAACATTTAACTTCCCACTCTCTGAACCACAACTCTATAATAGGGCAGCAAAAATATTGTGCATTAATGCCACGGAAATCCATGCCAAAATATTATCTCTATTAGATATGTAAATACATGCATTTAAGTGACCCTTTAGAGCAAGAGCACTTAAAAGAAATCATGTTTAAATGCTCCCAAATGGAGACATTAATATTTCTATCCTCCTTGTGCTGCTGACTTCCCCTTCAGCACAGATACTAATGAAGAATTAACCCATGAAGAGTGAGTAGGATGGAAGCAGAAAAGCTCTTTTCACTGCTTGCATTTTTGCTATTTTAAAGTTAAAATTCTGGCTAAAAATAGAAATCCCAGATCTGTCATTTTTTTCATGCTGAAGGAAGGAGCTGTAGCCAGAAGTAAAAATGCTTCAAGTTCATAGTTCATTGGAACAGGCTCAAGAAATTATGTTATTTTAATGGATGAGCCAACAGGATATTTAAAGTGTCCTAAAGTCATTTTAAGAACTTCTATTGTATATTTTACAGCAGCTACTTATTTCCAAGCTGCTGTAAAATATTCAATAGAAATTCTTTCCCCTTGCTCCACCTTCCATTGAACCCAGCCCAGGCAGCTTTTCCTGCCAGGGCTGATTTCAGATTCCCATTCCCACAGGAGGATTCCTGCCCCACTCTCCCAGGGTGGTGTCTTGGGGTTTTTCACTAACAGGACAGGACTGCTGGGATGGGTTCTTTGAACTTTGATTTTAGTATCAGCTTCATGACAGGGTGGAGACAACAGAACGATGGCAAAGCTCACGTCCTGCCAGCAGCAGGTAAAGATTTCTTTGTTCCAGAGCATTTTAAAAACTTTCCAGCCAATGGCACATGGCTAAAGCTCACAGACAATTCACTAAAAGCACACAGGTACCTGTTTCACACTGTGCTTGTTTGCTCTCTATAAACAACACACAATTCTCCATTATTAACCCTAAAACCTTCTCCTGTCTTGCTGAGCATATTATTCTGTAGTCTTAAGGTCTGTCTTAGCCAAGCCTAAAACTCAAGCTATTGGTTCCTGTCCTTGCTTTCTCTATTGTAACTTTTTCTACTTTCAGACTTTGCAGCTGCAGCTGGTTCTAAGTTTTCTTTCTGTTTTAAAGCCTGCTTCTACAGCTTTCTAGAAATCTTCTTTCCTTTACTCTTCCCCACAGGTGGTTCCATGGCTGGTGGCCCTTCCAGGCTCGGGGAGTTGGGGATGCTCAGCCTGGAGAAGAGGAGGTTGTATGGAAACCTCAGAGCAGCACTGGAAGGGGCCTCCAGGGAAGCTGAACTGTGGTGATAAAACAACGAGGGATGGCTTCAAAATGAGAGAAAATGGGTTTAGATGGGATTTGGGTTAGGAGCTGTTCCTTGGGAGGGTGGGGAGGTCCTGGCACAGATTCCCAGAGCAGCTGAGGCTGCCCCTGGATCCCTGAAGTGCCCAAGGCCAGGCTGGATGGAGCTTGGAGCACCCTGGGATGGTGGAAGGTGTCCCCTCTGCTATTTATATGCTCTCATTTCATTGTTTTTTATTAAAACAAAGATTTTTTTTTTAGAAGGCAGGCTTGGCAAAATGGCAAGAAAATTCTGTTCTCTTGGGGGCTTATGAAAGTATTGTAAACTCATATAAAGTTTAAAACTGCTGCTCCAATAGATCACGCAGTTCAAATTTGAAAATTCAGCTCGAATTGTACGAACAAAATGAGGCCCAGGCAGGGAAGAAAAGCTCATTCCTGAGACACTGAAAAAGGGAATTGATCTTTCAATGATCTCCTCTGACCTGGGCCAAGCTAAGATTATTTAGAGCCCAAATTTTCACCTTTTTTCTGAAAATCTCAGACTTTGGTTTGGCAAAGTTATGCCATGGTGCTTTCAAAGGCATTAATCACTTCTTTCAATGAGAAAGAAAATACTTCCATTTTGAATTTTTTTATATATTTATTTATTTATTTGCCATGTGGAAAGTGTTACCTGCCCTTACTCTAGGCTGCATTTTAATTTATTTGTCTCTCTCACTTTGCCTTTGGACCTTGTAAAATGAGGTTCTTACCCCAGTTAAACTTTTAGTGCTGTAACACTGGGCAAGTAGAACCTGTTTGGAATGAAAGATACTCTGAATGAGGGCAGAAATCTAACTTATAATTGAGACTTACTAAGAAAATTAAGAGTAAAAAATAGCTCTGTGCTGGCTCTAACACATTTTTGAATGTAGTTTTTGTCAGGTCCCAGTGTAAAACATGGCAATGAGTAATCTTCATTAATAATGGAAATTTGTGAGTGGTTTTCTGAAATGCTATTAATTCCAGGGAGCAGTTTATGCAACTGTGAGCTAACATGCCACGTTTCTTCCTGTGACATTTGGAAAAACCAGGGATTGAATCCCAACAACAGCTGTCTCCAGGAAAACAAACAGCTGCTTGGCACGAGCTGAGGCTCCAGACCCATCCGTTATGGATAATAAATATCCCAACTGTGCACAACTGGCTGACTCCTGCAATTAGCACTCAGGTGGATAATTGCATTGTCCTCCTTGGGATTGCAACAGGGCTACCAGATGAAAATCCAGCTGCTTCCAATCTTTCTAAGGAGAGAAACACAAAGCTTCAGCCTTACTCTCATTTCTGCACTTGTGGCCAGGTTTCCAGGAGGGGTTTAACATCCAGAGTGGTAAAAACTCTTTATTTACTCATTTACCCCAGGGCACCAAGGGCTGCTGAGCAGTTCTGACACTGAACCCAAATCCACAATTCCCTGAAAATCCTTTAAAGCTTCCCAAGGAGCTGCCTGAGGATTTGGCTTTTCCCACTGGGGAGCTGAACCCAGTTCTGGGTTAAGCCTGGGCACTGAAAAGTTGTGAGAAATTAATCATTGTTTGTAGATTGGATATTGGGGGAAAATTCTTCACTAGAAGGGGTGTAAAACATTGGAAGTGGCATCCAGAGCAGGGATGGAATCACTATCCTGTAAGTGTTTAAAAATGTGTGGATGTGCTGCTTGGGGACATGGTTTGGTGGCTTTCCTGGAAGGCTTTCCCACCTTTAATGATTCCATGATTCTATGGGACAGGGCTGCTTTAGGGTGTGGATTCTGACCTTTTTTCCATATTACTTGGGATCTAACAAGAAGCAGAAATAATTTGATCACAGTATTGCATCAAGTGCACAGGAAAAAAGGGAAATATTCTGTATTTCCTTCCATCTGTCCACCCTTTCTTTTTACAGAATATTCCTGAAGTGTTCCCCAAGCAAAATTCAGTGTTTTACTGTATTTGAAGCTGGAAGGGAATGAGACAGAGGAAAGTGTCTTGGAACAGTTGTAGGCCAGCCTAGAGGCAAAACAATTTAGGATTTGGGCACTATGATGTGGAAAATCTTCCCTGGGAGCTCCTCATCCCGACCTGGGCACTGGAAGGAAGATGCCAGGGTGAGTGGTGAGGTCTGCAGCTGGCACAGCTGGACTGGGAAAGGGCTTTGAACCTGGAGCAACAGAAAACAATGTCAGGAGAACTCCCAGGGAAGAATTCCTTCCCAATCTCCCCCCTGGCCCTGCCCCCTGGCAGTGGGAGCCATTCCCTGTGTCCTGTCCTTCCATCCCTTTCCTCAAGTCCCTCTCCAGCTCTCCTGGAGCCTCTTTAGGATCCAGAAAGGGCTCTGAGCTCTCCCTGGAGCCTTCTCTTCTTCAGGATGAATAACCCAAATATTCTCAGGCTATTTTCAGCCCCCTGATCATTTTCACAGCCTCTTCTGGCCTCGGTCCAGCAGCTCCTTGTCCTGATCCTTGGGGTTCCAGAGCTGAGCACAGGTGTCCCCTCTCCCCTTGGTCAGTATCCATGGTGCCATTGCTGGCTCTGTGAAGGGTGGTGGTACAATCTGAATTAGCAGAAAGGGTTTAAAACCCTTGGCTAGGGTGGACTGAAACATCTTGGAGAGGCCTGGAAGCACCAGGAGATGCTGGGCTCTCCAGCTGGGCAGGGAGGTGGTGACAGCAGCCCAGCAGTGCTGGGCACAGAGTCCGGAGAAAAAGCACAAAAAGGTCAGACAGATCATTAAAACACACCCCAGACCAAATCTAATGTCCAGAGCTTTTCTCTCATAGTTCCTGTGATGTTCAGGCAGGGCTTGGTGTCACTTCACCTGCCCACGAGATCTTCTGTCATTAACTGCTGCTCACAGGGATTAAAAACCCTTCCAGAGCCACAGCAGGAATCTGGAAATAAAGAACCATCACTTCAAAACTGCTGCTGGAACGGGTGAGATGGGAATCTGAGCAGCATCATTTAAACAATGACCAAGGTCATGATGTTTGGAACAAGTCACAGAGCTCCGGGCAGATTGCACATCCCAAGGGTTTGGCTTTATGGAACTGCTCAGTGCAACAACTGTTTGTGCCCACGGGATCTCTGCTGCTGGCACAGTTTATGGATGGTGGTATAAAGTGGGCCTCTGACATTATTTACACAGGCTGGAGCCCCTAGCAAACTACAAATGGGAAAAACATCATGAATGGATTTGCTAATTTTTCGCCAGGAAGAAAATTGGGGAAAATTGGAATTTCTATGGAAATTGCATAGATGTTTTGCTAGAGGAGCTTCCATGATCTTTTGCTAGAGGAGCTGTGATGTAAAATAGATCTTGAAGGGATTTGGGGGGAATATTAAACTTTTGGTTGCTCCAAAAGCCTGTCCCACTTGGCTTTAGACATCTTCCAAGGATGGGGCAGCTTCTCTGGGCAACCTCCCCACCCTCACAGGGAACAATTCCCTCCCAATATCCCATCTGAACCTAATCTCTGTCCTTGTGGGGCCATTCCCCCTGGT
Organism: Arremon brunneinucha; assembly: GCA_035583215.1. Lineage (NCBI taxonomy): Eukaryota > Metazoa > Chordata > Aves > Passeriformes > Passerellidae > Arremon > Arremon brunneinucha. The sequence goes on from JAWWEX010000017.1 coordinate 2,297,722, forward strand.
CCTGGAACCGCATTCCCGTGGTGAAGATCCCTCTCCAGCTCTCTGGAGAAAATGGGGACAAGAGAAAAGGCGTCCTTAACCTCGGCTGCTGATGGATTTAAAGGAAACATTGTCAGGAGAAAAGGCTGGCAAGGAGCAGGATGGGCTGAGGGAGGAAGGACAAACGGAAGGGGCTGGTCCGGAGCCCGGAGGGGTTGAGAGAGGGATGGGAGCCCTTGATGAGCTCGTTAGGGGCCATTCCCATTCCAGGTGCTCCAGGAGGGAGCTGTGGAGTGCTGTTCCTGAAGGACAGAAGGACAAAATGCACATTCCACGGTGGGAGCTGTGCCCAGGAATCCAGGTAGGCTGAGCTGTGGGGGTCAGCCCCCTCCTGGTTTGGGGTTCCTGAGGAATCTGATGGTGTTCAGCGCTGGACTAGATAAATGGATTAGATAAATGATAAATACATGAGAGGATAAATTAGATAAATGATAAACAAAATGATAAATAAATGCTGAAGGTGGGAGAAGTGGCAGCACCAGTGACGGTCAGTCCCCTCCTAGTTTGGCCTTGCTGAGGAATCTGACGCTGAAGTCAACAGGATTAGAATGACAGAATGATAAATAAATCCTTAGTGTGGGAGAAGTGGGAACACTGGTGGGGGTCCTCTTCTGTTTTGGGGGTCCTGAGGAATCTGACGGTTGAGCACTGAGCTCCAGAAGGATCAGTGCAATAGAATGATGAACAAATTAAAGTGTGGGAGAAGTGGGAGCACCTGTGGAGGTCAGTCCCCTCCTGTAGTATTGGGGTTGCTGAGGAATCTGAGGGTGTTCAGCGCTGAGCTCCAAAAGGATTAAAACAACAGAATGTTAAAAAAATGCTGAAGGTGGAAGAAGTGCAACCACCCATGAGAGTCAGTGCTTTTGTATTTTGGGGTTTGCTGGGGAATCTGATGGTGCTCAGCTCAGATTAGTACAAGAATATGATAAATGTTGAGGGTAGGAGCACCAGTGAGGGTCAGTCCCCTCCTGTTGTGGGGTTTGCTGAGGAATCTGATGGCGTTAAGCTCAGGATTAGTACAAGAACACGGTAATCTGATGGTGTTAAACTCAGGATTAGTACAAACCCACGATAAATGCTGAGGGTGGCAGCAGCGCCCTTGGCACGTTCCCATCGCAGCCATTGCCTCTCCTGGGGTCTCGCTTGTAAAGCAGCGAATAAAAAGAACATTTGTTCGTGTGAGAAGGACAAAGGAGGGGAAAGCTCTCCGAGGAGGCCTGAGTGGGAAGATGTTCAGGCATTCTCTGACTCCCTCCCACGCGTGTCGGGCAAGGGGGCACAAAAAGCCACCAAAACCCCCCAAACAGGAGGGGCTGGCACTGCCACGCTGGTCCCTGTCAGGAAACTTAACACTGTGCTTTTAGAAACCCCGAAATAAATCACTGCGGTAGGAAAAGGAGCCAGGGCTCATTATTCACGGGGATTGTTCCTGAAGGAAATGCTGATTTCAATGAGCTGGGAAGAACAAGCTCGTGTTAATGTGGAGCTGCCCAAGAGAGGTGATAGCGGGAGGATAAAGTTATCATTAGTGTTCTGCTTCGTAATTTAAATTACATCGTGCGTGAGGGTGTGAAGAGGTACATGCTGGACTTGGGCTGAGGTTTCTCCTTTCCTAAGAAACTCACAAAAATATTGATATTTTACTTTTTTACTGCTGTTTGGTTGTTTATAAATGTATGTGGTTGGGTTTGTGGAGGGTTTTTTGGGCAGTTTTTTGCGTTCGCATAAACATTACGAAAATAATACTTGGAAGGTGTGTTGGGAAAGTGAATCCCTCCGGGAAAAAAGCCTGGATTTCCTTGGATTTTCTGAGTTCTTGGAGAAATCTAAATCTAATATGGTGCTGTGTCCTTGTGGTGAGGTGGCACATGTAGCTGCAGAGGACAACTTTTACTTTTGTGTTTTGTTTGCGTCTCCTCCCTCTCAACTTCTGTGTTTTTTGTCATTTTACCAAAGGGGTGGAAATTACGGAATATCTCAAGTTGGAAAAGACCTTCCAGAATTTCTCCTGTCCTTTGAAAAATGCTTTGAACTCTTTTATCTCTTACTTGACTCTTTTAAAAAGCAACTTTCCACACCCTTTGGACGTCGCCCCTCAGACTGTTTGACGCTCACAAAATGACCTGCTCAGACTTTATTTTTCAGCAGTTCCCTGGGGATTTTCAGCTTCTCAAAAGCGTTGGGATCTGTGCTATTGAGAGGAGTTTAAGCCGCGCTTTACCAGCTCATTGACTGGGGCTCAGGTGCTAAATGCGCCTGACCCATCACCTCGGCTTTTGCACAGAAAAGCAGCCAAGAAATCCCCCGCACTTGGGTTTAGCAGCCTAAGGAGGATGTGCAGAGTATTTCTGATGTCCCCCAAATCCTCTTAAGTTCCCTAGAGATGTCCTTTGCAATGCTGATTTGAACAACAGCAAAGCACGGGAAATGGGATGAAAGCGCGCCTTGGAATAAAAGTGTGTATTTGTATTTTAGAGGCTGCGAGGGTCTGGAGGTTGCCTTTAATCTTAACCACCGCTGTTAAAGCGTTGTCACAGCGGCTGGATTTTGGTGTTCCTTTATTTTTTTTCTTTATTTCTCCTGCGTGGAGGCAGACTAATGAATAAGCTGACGATTTCTCTACTGACAACTGGCTGCTGGCTCCATAAATCTGCTGCGCTTCCACAGCTCCTTTCCTGCACTTAGGATTTTCTTTTTTCCTGTTCCCCTGCAAGGGACAACCTGAGAATTTGAGTACCATGTTGGAAGAGAGGCTGAAGGCGATCTGGCTGATTTATGGCTGTCCAAGCACATGCGAGTGTTGGTATTTCTCTCCTGAGCTGTGGAGATTTGTCCTTTATGCTGCTTGAGCCGCAAGTCTCCATTTATTCGTGAACCTTTGCGGGCAGCTCGGTAGATGTGCATGATAAAGCAGCCAGGTGGGTTTTAGAGGAGAGGTTTTTGGAGGTTTTTAGGGTCCCTGAGTGCTGAAATCATTTGGAGTATTGAACTGAGGGGGTTTCATGAAGGTTGTGGCTGGGAGATGATGATAAAGCTCATCGTGTTCCCATTGGAATTATTTATTCAATTTTTATCATGCTTTAAGGATGGTAATTGTGAGGTTAATTATAAGTCACAGATGTCTTTAGGGTGCTGAGGTTTTCCTTCTTTAGGGTGCCGAGGTTTTTCTTCTTGTAGTTCTGTCCTTCTACAAGTGAGGAGGGAATTCCAAAGCGCTCTTGAGAAAGTCACGGAATGCTTCACAATAGTCAACAGTTGAAATAATGGGAATATTTTTGTTTCTTTTGAACGGAAGATTGGTTTGGCCTTTCCATATGTCAGCTGTGCAGCTTGCTTCCTGCTGAGGAATATAATTCTGGGATGCTTTGAGCTCCCGTTGTCTCAAGGTTAGGTTTAGGACGCATTACCCAGCCATCAGTGTCTCATAACAAGTCATCCATCAGTGGGCACTGAAATGCACTGGCTTATGAGTGTCAAATAATTCAAATGAAAGTATCATCATTGGGGACGATAGGAAAAATCATTTGGAAATGAAACGTGGCTTTTCCCTCAGTGCTGTGAGAGCTCAGAATGTCCTGGTGCAGCTGTTTGAGGATGGGTGCTGGGAGAAGTGCAGCCCACTCTTCTTATGTTTTTAAGAGTTTAATAAGTGATAATAAGGAATAGATACACAAAAAGCAAAAAGTACAGGCCTGGGTGTCTGGCAAAGCCAGCACGCCTCTCCCTCAAAAAATAAAGCCCTAATATATTCTGTTCAATTGTTCTACTGTTTTATTTCTGATCTGAATTACAGCAAAAGCCTGGTTTGTGTTCCTGCTGTCCCTGCCAGCCCTGTGACCCCTGCTCAGGCCAACATCCCTCTGCTCAAGCACCATCCTGCTGATTCTCAGCATTGCAGTGCCCAAAAAAACCCTTCCCTGCTGTCACAGGCTGTGCCAGCAGCAATAAAAGGCTTGTGATCCAGAGTGAGGAAGGAATATTTCAGCCTGTGAGCAGCCGTGGAGTGTCTAAGTAGCATTTGGCATATTTACACCAACAGGCAATTTCCTTCATGGCTCGAGTGGAGAGTCTTTGGCCAGGAGCTGCAGCCTTTGGGGAAAACACTTTCTCAGCCACTCCATTACCCCATTGCTTCCTTTGGACAGGAGCAAAATGTGGTTTGTGTTTTTCCCCCTGCTATTCAGAGCCCATTACGAAAAATGGTTTTAAATCAATATTGAGGAGAAGGAAATGCACTTTGTGCAAAGGCTCAATTCCTGGATGGTGAGGAGAGGGTTTGAAAACAGGGAAAGAGCGCAAAGATGGGAGGGCTGGAGTTCCTCCTCCTGTCATATCACCCCCAAAATGCTTCTGCAAATTGGATTGCAGGCTTTTTTCTGGTTATCCACAAAGTGGAGCAGGAACGGGAGAGCCCTGAGCCCCTGCAGTGAGTGCTGACAGCAGAGCGTTCCTGGTGCCTGGAAACCTCTCCCAGGTTCCATCCTGAGCACTGACCTGAAACAGAGTCAAGTTTGGGAAATAGGATGAAAGAGCACTTGAAAAATAAGGAGTATCTGTCTCAGCACACTTCTTTTTGCTCCTTCAGAAATCACTCTAAGTGCAGTTTGCTTTCTTCCCCCTCCTCATTGCTCCAGTGAGAAAGTTTTGAGTGGTTTTACTCCTTGAAATGAAACCAGTGAGTGGTTGGGGGGCAGCTGTGCTTCAGAGATGTTACAGATGAATTTTCTGTGCGTTCTGGTGCTGCTGTGGCAACAGAAAACCCTGCAGAAGTGAGAGATAAAGGCTGAGAGGCAGGCAGCTGTCTGAAGTGTTTTTTCTTCTCTGGTAACATAGGATAACTTGTAAACTCCATATATTGAATTCTTGAGAGTTTACCTGCAGATACTTTGAGTTCATGTCCCTGCAATTTGCCACATTATCCTCAGAGAAAAAAAATAAATGCTAATATCTTTTTGTATATGTGTGTGTTAAAGAATATTTAGACAGGTGGAAAACATCCCTGAGGACTGTGTGTGTTTGTAGCTTTTGCTGTTTTCCCCTCACTGTAAATTGCTGTCTTTACTGGAAGAGGAAAGTTTTAATCTGTTTTTGAGACACTTATTAATAACAGAAGTGATGGAGATGTTGGATTAACAGGACACCACAGTAATGAAGGGTTACCTGCCTTTATTCCAGTTATTATGGATTTCTGCAGCTCAGAGGAGCTGCCACGATGCTGTGCCTTAAAGCAGAAGAATTCTGTAGTTTCAGAACGTTTAAACTCACCTTCAATATACAGAAATACTGAAAATTTGTCTCTTCTTGATATCCAGCAGTCAATGCTGTGTTTGTGAGATCTTTGTTTTCTCCAGTGTTCACCCACCTCTCTCTGATGGGTTCATCCTCTTCGAACACCACAAATCTCCCAGACGTGGCTTTGTGACCTGGGGAAATGTTCACACTGGGGGAGCACCAGAGTCACCAAAACCAGCTGAAAATTCACATTTCTCTCCATCATGAACAAGTGAAAAAGGCAACAGAAATCTGAGTATCAGCAGGATCCTTGTGCCAGGGACAGAGGGCAGGGGAAGAAGCCCTGGAGAAAATTCACCTTTTCCTGTTATTTATTTGTTTTGTTGTGAATGAGCGATGAAAATTCTGTAAGGGGGAAAGTCTGGCAAAGTTAGAACTCCCTCTAGAGTCTGCACTGGTTCATCCAGCTCTGCAGAGGAGTTTCCCCTCAGTGCAGCTGCATTTCTGGGGAGCTGCAGCCGTGCACGAGGTTCTCTCTGAGGTGTGAGGAGCCACAACCTGCAACCCACAAACCCTGCCGTGAGGCAAACCGTTTTAAGTTGTTTTTGTATTTAAAATATCTTGCTGTTTTCCCTGAAAATAGTTAAATATGGAACGTTAAATTCTTGGAAGCATAATTCCTCTCCTTGAAATATTTAAACTTGTTTAGTATCCCATGTAGAGAAGAGGGGGAAATATTTCTGTGTTTTCCCATATCAATTACAACTTTTTTTTTAACTTTACAGATGAAAATGTGTAATTTTTGTGTGGTCTGACTGAAAGCAGCAGGGACAGTTTTCCAACTGGTGATGTGACTATTATTTAAAAATGATCATGACTATTATTTAAAAAGTTTTGAGTCAGCTTAAATCATAAAGAAATAGTACTGTGAACCTCTAAATATTCAGAAGTAATGATGTTTTAAAAATCTTTTTGAACCTCAAAATATTCAGAACTAATGATTTTTTAAAAACCTTTTTGCTTTTAGTATCTCCTTTCACTCCTTCCTAACATCTTCATTATGAGGCCAAGTTGCTTTCTGGCAGCCTCTGCTGACTTGGGAGAAAAAGGTCATGAAGTTAAACCAGAAAAATGGTGAATTATTGGTGCAAAGCCAGGAATAGATTTTTCCAGGCCTGGCCTTGCCCTTGTGAACTTGGTTTACACAAGAAAAGTTCATTGCTCGCTGGAAAAGTACCAGATAGACAAAAGCAAATCCTGATGCCTGAAATTTTCCAGCTTAGTGAAGTGCAGCTCAGTCCTGCATCCAGCAGAAATTCAAACTCTGGAAAGAATTTCTGACTGAAACTTCACAGCTCACTTTGCTCCATCAAACTTGGCTTTATTCACAGAAGAGCTGCAACTTTTTATGTTTGTGTGACTTTGTGAGAAGTTCCTTTGCTCTGATTTTTTTTTATAAAATAGGATTGGGCAGGTGCAGAGAATTTTTCTTGCTGTCTTTGACACCTTTATGACCAAACAGTGAACGTAGAGAAACGCAGAAATGTCAAGTTCATATATCAGGGTGCAGAATCCAAACCTCTGATGGCAAAAACCTTGGTTGGGAGTGAATTCTGAAAGGTCTGGAGTGACAGAGCCCCAGAGTGGGTCAGGGTGGGAGGGACCCCATGGGCTCTAGCAGGGCCAGCCCAGAGCATCACAATAAAAAGGGCGAAGTGTGTGAAATTATTGAATATTTTTGAAAAAGAAACTTGGAATAAACATGAAATATCTGAATTTCTCATCAGGTGCTGCCCTGAGGCAGCCACTGGAGTTGTGTGGGGTGGCAGGAGGATCGAGGATGTTCCCATTCTGCAGCTCTTGTGCTCTTTCCCTTTTTTCCTGCTGCTGCTTTCGGAGTTTTCACCTGTGCAGGTGAAGTGACAGAAGGGCTGTGGCTCTGCAGTTCCTTCTGTCCCTCAGTAACTCAGCTTTGTTTCCCTGCTCAGAATCCCAGCCCAGTGGCCCGAAGGAATGGAGCACAGGTGACCTTGTCAATGGGGTGGTTTTGGGGTTTTTATCCCCTAATAATCTCTGGGTAGTGTGTTATGTGTGAAAAATAAATTTAAATCAAGACAATGAAATCTGTAACCTCTTAAAGCATAACCTCCTCCATACAATCAATTCTGAACTGTCAGAAGTGTTATTCTTATTTTAATTCCTGTATTTCTTTATCAGTGAGCAGATCCTCTCAGTCCAGGCTGGGGAATCCAGCCTTTATTTCCTTTTGTTAACTCATAATACTCGCAGATAAAGTTACTCCTTTAATTGTCTTCATCTCAGGGGCTCACAAAGCTCTTTTCCTCTTGGTGTGGCACAGTTTGTGTAATATTTACTCCACTGAGCACCCCAAACGTGCTGCACGTGGAATGAAATAACCAGTGGAAGTGGAAAGGAAGGTTTGGGGCTGTGAAAAGCAAGAAAAGATTCCAGGAGAGGTGGAGGGAGAGAGGCTGCAGCTGTATTAAATCAGCAGCAGCTGAGGAGAGAAGGCTGTCAACAGAGATTTGCAGTAGGCAAACAGAGAGAGTCAAGAGAAAACTGAATTATGGCCTTTTATCTTGGTGTTCTGCTACCAAAATTCATGCAAGCCCATAAAACACAACCTGGAGAAGGGGATGGATGCTCAGTGTTTTAAATAAACCCTCTCTGCCCTCATTTTATGTGTGTGCAGCTCTGCTGGAGTGCACTGATGGGTGAGAGAGGAGAAGAAAATCAGAATTACCTTCTGAATTGGGAGAGGGGGGGTGTGTGAGCCATTTCGGTTTTATATTTGTGTTTTCCTGCCTGATATATTTGTGTGGAACAAACTTCTGCTGGCCTGAATGGTCCAGGAATGTCAGGGAAGGGTCACCCTCAGCTCAGTCCCCTTGTAAAGACTTGTATATCTTGGATTGCTCCTTGCTGGTGCCTCCTTGGGAACACAGGAAGGGATTTTTGGGATCGAGTCTCTCCTTCTGACTCACTGTTTGTGTTGCTGGTGGTTTCCTTCCAGCCCCTTGATGTGCATATTTTGGTGTCTCCCAGCTGAATCTCGGTTAAATTAAACTGGCTGGGGTTTTTGGAGAAGCTTCTGGTGTTGGTTGGTTGGTCTGGGTTATTTTTGGCCTGGAATTCTTCTGCACTGTTTGGAATCAGAGGGAGAAGCATAAATCTGATCAATATTTTGGCCTCAAGTCACACCAGGGGGGTTCAGGTTGGATATTAGGAGGAATTCTTTCAGTGAAGGAGTGGTTAAACACAGGAAGGGCTGGTGGGGGTGGAAATGTTTACACCATTCCTGGAAGTGTTCAGACAATGTGCAAATTTGGCTTTTTGGGATGTGATTTAGGGGGTTTGGGGGTATTCAGTTGAATTTTGGACTTCATGATTCTGAAGGTCCCTGGAGAAGCCCTGAGGGTTCCACAATTCCAGGTCCTGATGAGTCCTGGAGGATTCCATGATTTGCTGCCACAATCAGCTGCTGTTATGTTAAATTGTCATGGACATTTTTTATGGAAAATCCTTTCCTTAGGATGTTTTCTCCTGAGAATCTGAGAGGCCTCAGGAACAAAATGTAAACAATGGTTATCTGCTGCTGTGGAATGCAACAGGTGCATCTGTGATTGGTCTCATGGGGTTGTTTCTAATTAATGGCCAATCACAGTCAGCTGGCTCAGACTCTCTGGTCAGTCACAGGATTTTATTATTCCATTCCTTTTCTATTCTTAGCCAGCCTTCTGATGAAATCCTTCTATTCTTTTAGTATAGTTTTAATATATATCATAAAATAATAAATCATCCTTCTGAAACATGGAGTCAGCATTCTCATCTCTTCCCATGTTGCGCTTGCCAGCAAATTCAATGTTAAATCGTGTTCTATGTGCTCTTAGCATTGAGTTTTACTCTTTTTCTGGTATTTTAGCACCAAAAGTAGAGTTGAACACTCTTTTCCAGCAATCCTTTTCCTGGCTCTATTTATAATTCCAGGCTTTCCTCAGGAATCACTTCAGAAGCCCCATTGTTGTCTTTTGTCTTCTGAGCTTAATGAAAACTTCCTTTTTCTGAGGGCAGGGAGAGGAGCTCGGCTGGTGGATTTGTGGGTGAGAAGTGCAGCTCCCGAGGTGCCTCCCCCACTGCTGCCGTGTTGGTAAATAACCCTAATCAAGATTGATGCTCAGGAACCTCTTGTAAAGCTGCTGCTTTGTAAACATTCTGATCAAAGCACGCTCTGAAGAGCGCTTTGAAAGTTGTTTTTTGAAGCCCTGTGTGATCATGGTGTTTTATCACCGTGCTTTACAGATGACAAATCACCTCAGCTGCTCACAACCGACAGAAATCTGATGCCCTTTTTATTTTTTTTATTTTACAGAGAGGTTGTTGGAGTGTCGTGGTAAGATTTCTACTTTTTGTTTTAATCACTCATCTGGGAAAGTGCTGTAAAAAAGCCTCATTTGGAGGAAAACACAAATATTTTTCTGCTGATAGAATAAATGTCCACTGATAAAAATCTTTATAGACTGGGAGTATTCCCAAGGACGTCCAAATCCTTCTGGTCACAGCTGACCTGAGCTGTTTGATCAAGAAACTCAGCCAAAGCTGCCTCACACTTGTTGTTTCTCACCTGGACGTGGCAGAAATGATGCAATTAATGATTGTTTGGTTGTCTTCCCCATCTGTTTCCAGATAATATCCAGATAGGAGGAGGAGAGATTTAGAATAAATGATTTGCTCAGCTGCAGCGCTTTTAGGGTTGTCTGTTTGGAGGCGCTGAGTGGATTTCCAGTGGATTTCCAGTGGATTTCACAGAATCACAGGATCACTGAGGTTGGAAAAGACCTCCAAGATCATCAAGTCCAATGTTTGATCAACACCAGTTCCACCAGACCAGCATCCAGGCATTCCTTGGACAGCTCCAGGGATGGGGACTCCAAAACTTCCTTCCAATGCCTGACCATCCTTATTGACAAGAAATCAATCCAGATTTTTTTCCACAGAAAAGCTGTTTGTTGTGGTGAGATTTCTAAACAGCAGAGCTTTACTTTTTGAGATCCTTAAAATGCTGAAAATCGTGGAGGAAGTGAATTGCTGTTGATGATTTTAGACACGAGTTTAAGTAAAATTGGTACTAAAGATATTTTTTTCCTAATGATAGAATTAGAAGATCCATATTCCTTACAGGACTCAGTAATCTCTGCCAAGGGAGAAAGTAGCATTAATGAAAACCAAAAAAAGTAGGATTTTCCCCATTTTTTATGAATAATGAAGTCTAAACCAATTATTTTTCTCATTACACCTGTGATTATTAATCTTGATTTCAGGAAGTTGATCTATCTGAAGAAAAACAGAGGTGCCTCCACCTCCTTTAGAAATACCCAGCAACATTCTCCCCATCCCTCTGCACTCCCAAGTTACAAAATGGAACAAGGAAACTCTTTTAAATGTGAATAAATAATCAGGGAAAGATTAATGCACTAATTGGAATATAAAATGCAGATGATGTTTCCCTGCAAAGGTGGCTCAGTGGGGGATACAGCTGTGAAAAATCAAAAGCAGGGCATTTTTCATGTCTTGCTTGTTTTGATCTAATTTTGAAAAGCTCAATGAGTTGGGATTTTTGGAATATTTTCTTTCTATTGAGACTCAGCCTAATTATTTTTTCTCCTTTTTTAGAGCCTCCAATGCGGTATTATTTTGGTGTTGTGGTTCCTGCATCTATGAATTAACAGGAAGGTGAATATACAGATTTTTATTACGATTCTTTCTTTGCTTCATAGACCACAAATCAAATTTCTGGTTTATGTTACCAGGCACTTGTATTTTATTCTATTATACAAAAATCCATCAACTCCTTTCCTCTCACCACCCCAGTCCTCAAACCTTTCTGGAAGTTGGGGGAATTTTTCTCTGCAGCTTTTTAAGAATTTGTGGCATCTGAAGAGACATCCCCAAATGTTTTGCAGAGAACAACTGGGTGTTTATAGAAATTTATCCCCACCCTTCTCTCCTTCTCACCAAAAGCATTTCAGTGAATTTAGAGGGACTTTTAAAACTGAAAGTTAACTAAAAATTAAGTTTTCTCTCTTACTTTTCTTGTTCTGATTGAACTGTGCTAAGGTTGCTTTGTATTTCAAAATTAAATTATTTTAATGTACTTTTATGTAAATTTTGGGAGTTTTTGACCGTATTTTGGAGTTTTTCCTTAGTTTCTGTGATTGAGAGCTGGAGGAAGAGGACAGACTTCTAGAATTTCAGTTCCAGGAATGATGGAAATCCAAGTTCTGCTGCAGGACTGGTAATACCAAAGGAGCTTCATTAACATGGTCACTAATTAAACCCTGTAGATGTTTATTTGCTGTTGGGCAGGTGGGATGTGAAAGCTGCAACACAACTTTTATTAAACCAGAAATTCCCAAAGCTCAGCCAAACAAACCACTTTATTTTGGGGTGAGTTTGTCAGGAGAGGCAGCATTTGTGCTCATACTTGTTAGGCTGAGTCACTCTTGTAATTCAGTTTTTTTATTGGTACCCAAGCAGGAATTAAGTGCTGATTTTCCAATCATTTGAAGAGAAATGAACACAATATTAATTTTTGTATTATGTCTCTCTCATGAATATTGAACGTGAAAACCTGAGTTTATTGGCTATATTGAGACCAAAGACTTTGGAGTGAATTAAAGCAGAAATGAGAATTACTTCCTAGAAAATGCGAGCATCATAAATCCAGTTTTCCTTTTATTTTCTGTGCTTAAATCAGGTCAGGTTCACCCAGATTGGTTCAGGCAAATGTAATTGTTCTTTCTGTGCTTGCCTAATTATAGAAAAAGGAGCTCCTGTTAAGGGCTAGCTTTGAACTCCTCAGCTCTTGTGTTTTTCACATTTAATTCTCTTTGCTTTGCTTCAAACACTCTTCTGCTGTGCTGGCACCACAGCTGTTGAGAGCACTGTCAAATAAATACTGAGACTTTGGGATTGCTGCTTTCCATGTTCTCTTCTAGGATCCAATAAAATCCTGAGGAATTTGGAAACTTTTTTTTTTCTGGGTGCTGTGTGTTTGGGAGTGCTGCAATCCTGGGTTTGTTTTTTAAAGTTGATGATGCTGCAGCTCCTTGGGGGAGAGCAAAAACTGGTGAATAATTGCTCATCCAGTGGGTGCCACAGATACACCTTGGTATCTACCAGTAAAAATATTGTGACTTTTGATAGAACCACAGAATCATTGAGGCACAGGTCATTAAATGGAATTTTTCCACAGTGATGCCTCATAAAAGACCCTTGATGAGTGTGGCTGGAGGGGCTCTGAGTCAGGAGATCACTCCCAAACTTGTGAAGTTTTAAATATCTTTAGGCCTTTTCTTGTTTCCTCAGGAGTTAGGAAATTAACTTGGAGGCTGCTAAACTATTGAGGCTGCAGAACTATCAAGTTCCACTTTTCCAAGAGGAAAATTAATTTCAAATAAATAAATAATAACAAGCAGTTGCAGTACCGCAGCCTGTGAGGTGCAGTTATTGTCAGCTGTATAAATAATGAACAAAACATAAGAATGTTAAGTAAAATCAATTCCAAAATTATCTTTAAATGACTTTTTAGAGCAGTGTGAGGCTTAAAGGGTGTGTTGGATACATGGCAGACAAGCGTTACTTTTGCAAATTCATTCTTCTTTGTTAAGATAACAATTAACATGTCTGTAATGGGCCTGGAACAAGTTCACCACTCAGAAGAACAAAGCAAATGAGAAATGTGTGTGAGCTGGTTTGATACTGCCTCAAGCAGCAGGGAGTGATCCACAGTTCTTAGTGAATTGATATTAAATTAAATTAAAAAAAAGAAAAAAAAGGCAAATCTGTGAAGCAGCCAAGGCTGACTCCTGTTTCTAAGGAAAAGGCGAGAAAAGAATGGAAAGGATCAAATCTGGTTTAAAAATATTTGGTTTCTTTTGTTTAGTTTTCAAATTGGCTGTTTAGTTTTAAATGTCTTTTAAAAAATCTCAAATATCACTGGGAAGGTGGAGTTTAATAATAATAAAAAGTAATGACAATTATAATGATAATAATAATACTGTAATAATAATGATGATGATGATGATGATGATAATAATAATAATAATAATAATAATAGTAGTGGAATTTATTCCAGAATCAGGAATGGATAGATCTGTACTGGGAGGCTGAGCTGTTCCTCTCCCATCCCTGTGTAAATGGAATTAGGCCTAAAGAATCAAGGGAATCAGAATCAATGTTTGCTGTTTGTGGTGTCACCCCCTGCAAATACAGCAGTGCTGCTGGTAGAGTTCTTTAAAAACCACTGTTAAATGTCTTTAAAAGAAGCAGAGTGGGATTGGTAAAACAAACTGGGAATAAACTGTGGAAATTTGGTGAAATTATAAAAAAGTTCAGGTAATTTAACTGAAACATCAGCATTTACTGGGAAGCAGTCAGGTGGTACCATCACAAACTGGGACTAAGGGGTGCTCGTTTGGGAATTTCCTGATTAATGCTCTTAATTTGGTAAAGGATTGGTCACTTGGATTTTCGTGTCTTTGAAAATTCCAGGAATTCAGGCATTAGTGTAAACAATAATAAGAGGAGAAGATGATAGTGGAAAAAAGAATATTTTAAAAAATCTTATGATCTGGGGCGGGGGGGGGAATATCCCAAGCAAAGTTCGGTTTTCTGTATTTGCCTTCTGGTTGCTGTTAACTTAAAGTTTTAACTTCTTAGAGCTTGAGGTGACACAAGCTGGGATGGGGGGACTTGATCCAAAATCGAGAAAGGCATTCCTGATTCAAACTTGGAATAAATGTGAATGAAACGTGACTTCTGCAAGGCAAAATTCTGGACATTGCAAGGCTTTCTGGGCTGAAAAATGTTTGGATTCCCGTTTTTGGGCAGAACTATGAGGAGCTGTTTTTGTGTGTCAGTAAGTTCCATGGAAGGGTGTCTCTATTGGAAAAGCCAGGTGTCTGCTAAGGAAGGCAGGAGCCTCCTTGAAATGGAAAATGTAAACCCTCTCCCTGAATTATTTTAATTTTGAAATTAAGGGGCTCTCAGGCAAAGATATGGGAATAACAGTTAATTATTAGGAAGATTAAAACAAAAATGCAATAATATATAAAAAACACTGCCAGAGTGAGACCATGCCCTGTGACCCCCTGTGTGTCAGGGCGGTGTCCCAGCCCCATTCCATGGGGGCTCAGC
>JAWWEX010000017.1:2312850-2332698 GCA_035583215.1 Arremon brunneinucha
CATGGGATGGTGGAATTGGATCAGCCATGCAGGGACACTCACTGGCCGTGGACAGAAGATAATTAATAATTAATGGCTCATGGACAGAAGATCATTAATAATTAATGGCCCATGGACAGCAGAGATCTCCTGGAGGGAGGGTTGGCTGTGGGAGAGATAAAGAAAACTGCCCAAAGAACAGCAGAGAGCTGCCCCAGCTCTGACAGATGGGAATTGAACACACACATCTTACAGCCCAGGACAGAGGGGCTCTGCAGGGACTGGTCCCAGTGCTCTTACTGGGGAGCCTCGGTCCAGCAGCTCCATGACTGGAAGTTTCTGGTGGGAGATTCATGGTTCAAGTTTAATAAATGTTTTCTCTTTGAGCATTCAGGGTGAACACTTGGGCTGGAGCAAAGCAGACGAATCCTGATGCACTCCTAATCTATTTAAACTGGTAGACCACGTATGGCCTCCACAGAATTCCTTTTTGTAAATACATTTGTGCTCCAGTCGAGCATTGCAATTTGCTGACAGCTTTGCTTTCTGCATATTGACTTCAATTATTTTTGTGCCAAATCGCGCTGAAACTCCTCAATAGACACATTTCTTCATCTCACCCTACATCTGTTTCTTATCTTTTATGTCAGGCTCCCAGACTGCAGATATTGAACTATAGATTGGGTTCTGTGTTACTGCACTGAACCTCCTTTTAAAATATCATTTCTTCAGAATGGAGGATGCTGTAAATGAACCGAGGAATGTTTGAAATGAAAACAAACAGACAAACAAAACCCACCCACACTTGATGTATAAACTCTCAGTTTTCTTGTCTGCCTGCGGTTTTTGTACATCTAACACAATATTTAATGGTAATCCCATACCCCCAACCTCCTAAACACCATATGGGAAATCAAATTAAATACTCATTTTTAAAAATGCTTCTCAGTCAAATGCTCTTCTAAAGAAAGTTTATTGCAGTCAAACAAGCAAATCCTGATTTGTGCAGTTTGCCACAGTTTTGCCTGCATTCCCAGCTCTTTGGTATTGAAGTATTAATGCTTAAATCCCCTTGATGTAATATAATATAGAA
This sequence comes from Arremon brunneinucha, assembly GCA_035583215.1. Taxonomy (NCBI): domain Eukaryota; kingdom Metazoa; phylum Chordata; class Aves; order Passeriformes; family Passerellidae; genus Arremon; species Arremon brunneinucha. The sequence goes on from JAWWEX010000017.1 coordinate 2,313,923, forward strand.
TTCATCTTTGGAGCATATTGGAGCTGAACAAAGAAATTATTTGCTCTAATTCACTTTATGAAGCCGTCTTAGCAGCGTCTTGTGTTACACAAATTGCAGGAGCTGAGGAGTCTGAGCTCGGAGTTAAAATGCCCAAATTGATTTTTCAAGTCTTTAATAATTTCTCACTGTTCTACATCTCAGTAATGAATGGAAGTGACATGAAGAAATCCGGTTTTGTGCTGGGAGTGGGAGCAGGGATGTGCACACAGGGCAGGATGGTGGCAGACAAGCACTAGCTGGTTTTATATGGCACAGTGAGGTTAAAATGTCATTTTAAAGTTGTTCTTCTAATGCAGGCCAGCTGGGGAAATGCTGCCTGGATCTCCTGGAGCCCTCTAAGAGTTTCAGCACCAGGGGGATTTGGAGAGGGCTGGGGAGTGGAATAGAGGCGAGATATTTCATAGGAATTTTGGGTATTTTTTTGCCTGTTAATACCCACTTGACTCTCCATGGCTGCCATGTCCTCAACTTTATTTCATGGGTTTCAGTTCTAAATTTACCTTCAGTAAAGCATTAAATCCTGCAGGGGATGTGAGACGAAGAGCTCCTTCACCAGGTTTGGCCAAAGTTTGGCCTTTTTCAGGTCCCTCTGCTCTGGTAGATATCAGTGTTTGAATCCATTACCTGAGTGTGGTCCTGTGTCCCCAGGTTGGCAGAAAACAGCCCTGACCTCCCTTCTGGAGTTGTGCATTCAGAATGGGCCTTTTTCCTCTGGGATGGAGGCCTGGGAAGAGAGAAAACTTCTGAAAAGCTTCAGTTATGAGTAAAATAACAATATTCAGTGTGCATTTTTTAATACAGTTGGCACACAGAACAGCTTGGGGCTGTTGTTGGTCAGTGCCTTGATTAATCCAGCATTTCACTCCCTAAACTCACTGATGGTTTATGTACAGTTTGAAGAATCCAGGTCTCATTTTCTACAGGAGCTAGTGCAAACTATGGAACAGGAAAGACAATGTAATAGGAAGAAAAAAATTGTTGTGAAAAATTTGTCTAAATTAAGGCTGCAGTTGATCTCCTCAGATGTCGTGTCTTGAGGAGCTGGCCAAATTTTCTTGTGCCTTTATTGCTAAATGACTGATTACCGGATAGATGGAACGTAGCAAGCACCATATGTTTGGTTTACCTAAAAGCTCATCAATTCCCTGTCTGCTGGGCCTCTCAAACATGATCTGTGAGCAGATTCCTTCCAGGAAAACAAAGCCCAGCCACAAAGTCATCAGGTTTGAAGTATTATCCTTTCAGATGCTTTTTCAGCCCAGTTCGTTGCTTGGCTGTGAACACAAGGCAGATGCAATCCTGAGTCCTGATGAATTGTTTGTCAGAGTCCCTCTAGCTGGGCATGGAGGGATCCTGGGCATCTTGGGGTGGGAGTGAGCTGCTCCCAGCAGTCCAGACAAAGCCTGAGAGTGTAAAAACGCTCAGGGGAGAGCATAACTTCATCAGCAGTCAACATTTCAGGGGGTCAGGCCAGGCATTTTATAGAGTAAGGCCCAGATATGAAATTGAGTGTTTTAAGCTGGCTGGTCAAGGGCTGGGAGAGGACACTGTGGTTATTGTGCTGCTCATGCTGGAGCATGGGAAGGTCTGGATTCCCATTCCAAGGATGTCTCTGCAGCTTTCTGAGGCAAATGGCTCCAGGATAACTTGGAGCATGTACGGGGGCTGGAGGCTGTGTGTCAGGGCACTGACAGAGGGCCATGATTCACTCTCTGAGGCTGCCTGGACCAGCAATCCCCCCTGTTTGACATCCTTATTCCTGAGGGAAGGCTGTAATTCCCGGCTGGAGCAGTTACCTCTCCCTCCTCATGGTGTTTGAGGAGTTCTGCTGCAAATAAAATGGGATTTTAAACTTAACCCCATATTTGGGGAGCTAGGGTGTTACAGACTGCCCACCATGCCCTGCTCATTCCAGCAGGTCGGGAGAGATTTGTATCCCCGAGAAATAGGCAAATGATGTCTCCTCTGATTTTATAACTCTCCAGTCCAAAGTGTTAACACCTTTCAGAGGAGACAATGTGGGGAATGTTCTGTGTGCCAGGTGGAAATCAGATGAAAGCTGAGTTTCTGGAGTATTGCAGGATATGCTACTACAACAGAAATAAATGTCAAGAGACATTTCTACCTCTAGCCTTACTGTCAGAGTCCTGTTTTATTTTCATTAAATTCAAGAGGGAAAAGAATGTTGCTGCTTTTTTCCTCATTTCAGTCAGTAACTTGGGCAAAGTATCCCCTCAGCTCCTTTCTCAGTCTCTCTCTGAGCCAAGGATTTGGACACTGCCCCAAATTTTATTTAGCATCTGCTCTTAAAAACTCCAGCAAGGATTTCCATGCTCAGTGAGGGTGCCACAGTTGTACAGATCTGATGAAATGCACAGATTCATCCCCTCACTGATTTCTGCAGCCATTCTTCTGAACACAGGATGTGGGAGAGGGAATAAAATCCCAAATATTCCACTTGCTGCCCTGTTTGTTTAACAAGTGGCCCTCGCTTGTGGCAAAGTGAGATTTCTGAAAGGTTTCAAATGTCCTGCAGGGAAGGCTGGCTCTATCTGTGGTTCACTGAAACTTCTGCAGCTCTCACTCCCAGCTACTCTTCCCACTGTTCCCGAGGTGAAGGAGGTGAAATATCTATTCCTCTCCACCCTTTGAAGCTTTTTTTAGTGACAGCCTTGGATTCCTTCTGAATGAATAACTCCCTGCCAGGTCAGGCAGAGTGTGGGGTTCTGTGTGTGTGTGCACAGATAAATCCCAGCCTTGCATCCCTGCTTTCAAATCAGCCCTTGCCGAGCTCAGTGGGAATTCTGCCTGGGGGGAAAACTGAAAACCTTTGCTTTGCCTTTGATTTCATTCAGGCTGGTTTTTGAAAATCCCCCAGAACACTGAGAGTGCCCCGTCTGGGAGTGCTGAGGGCTGCTGCTCCTGTGTGTGAGCAGCACAGAACAGCTGGGGAAGATCTGAGCAGGAGAGAGTTTGAGCCCTTGATCCTCCTCGCTGGAATTAGTGCTGGAATTTAGAGCACATGCAGAACCAGCTGATCATTACTTGGGCTGTAAAGTTTGGAAATGAGGAGTTCAGCCTTACAGGTTTCTGTGTTGGTGAGGAGAGAGGAATTTATGGAATTCAGGGATGGGGTCACCATAAACCAAACCTGGTTTGGTTGTACCAGAGTTGACCTGGCACTCCTGGGAGAGCCTTTCCCCCCAGTGTGCAGCACTGAAGGAATCTCAGTGAGGATTCCTTGTGTGAATATCAGGAAGGAGCTGAATGGGCTTGTCCAGAGCTTGTTCTAAATAATAATAATAAATGACTTTGCCCCAGCAGCATCATTGTCACTCATTCTGCCCCTGTGACATATTTGGCTGTGGGAGGTGGGTCTCTGCAGGTTCCAGACAGTGCTGGGGAGAGGGGGCTGAGAGGGCAGCTCAGCTCAGGTGTTTAATTCAGATGTTCTAGAAAACCCTCTGAGAAATCCTTTTTTTTTTTTTTTTTTGGCAGTGCTTGCATAAGAAGTGGGAGTGAGGTGATGAGTCCTCCTCGGGGTATTAGTCAGAGCACAGACACTGCCTTGAAACATCTCCAGTTGGTACAGCTGTACTTTCAACTTGAAAAAGGAATCATTTGGCTCTGGTGGGACTTGGAGGTCTGGAGATCCTCACTGGCTTTTCTGAATTTTTCTTATGTTAAACATTTCACAGTTCCATGTTATGAATTTCTCCTGATTTTTCACTATTGGAAAACCTGGTCAACGGGGATTTGTTTTTATCTCTCCCAAAATGACAAATACAAACTTAATTGAAAGGGAAATGATTTTCCAGATTTATAGATTTCTAAGGCTGAGAGCCTGCATGAGTAACTTTAATTAAATTCATTTTCCTGCAGAGCTGCTCCTTGTTTCAGTTCCTCAAATCCCTACACATGTTGCTCCTCCCAGCTTTTCAATTTGCTCATGAGACATTATTTAAATGCTTGTCAGCTGCCTGAGAAAAGCTGAAGAAATACGGATAATATCAAATGTTTCAAAAGAAAGGGGGGAAAAAATATTGTGGCCTTTCCTAATTTTGTTCTACTTCATATGGACAAGTGTAAGTCAACACCCAAGTGCTGGGTGATAAATCTGAACCAAGAGCAGTCCTGATATTTTCCCTCGATTATTTTCTCTGTGGCCTTTGTGTGTGTAACCAGGAGGTGACGTGGTAGTGATGAGCCTTTGATTGCTGTTAATTAGGTAATGAAGAGCCTCCAGAGGGTTAATCAGATAAATAAGGTGAATGGGGAGTGGCATGGCCAGAACCCATGGAGAGGAGATGCTGGGGAAGTTCAGCTGGAGACAGAGGGTGAGTGCACGGTTGTGTTTTTTACAGAGCACGGTTGTGTTTTTACAGAGCACTTCCATAAAGTGGAGACAAAGCTGGATCAGGAGAGGTGTGGATTGCTGGTGTCCTGAGGAGCTGTGGCAGGAGGTGTCTGCTGTGATGTGCAGCAGGAAACACTCAGGCTCAGATAAGGGATTGCCTTATCAAAGCGAAGCAGGGTGATGCTTTTGGAGATTAAAGAAGGGCTCGTGGTCTCTGAGCTGTGGATATTAAGAGGTGGATGCAGGAGGCCTGTGTGAAGAGAAAAGCAGTTTTGTTCTGGCACGAAAGGTGTGCCTGGCACTTTGATTTCAGACAGCACTGACTGCTTTTGGATCCAGGGAAAATGCAAGAGTGAGGGACATTGAAGTTCTGAATGTGTGTTCTTGTTTCCTTGTTGAGTTATTCTTAGGAAATTGTAATGGTAAAATGGTAAATTTGTGTGTAAAGGAAGAGTCTGTCTCGAGGAGATGGAAATCAGCCCCAAAGCCAGGAAAGGGAATTGATTTCCTGAGGCTGAGCCATGGCCAAGCTCAGCAGGTTTGGTGTTGTTCCATCCGTGGCAATGGCCAGGGGAGGTGCTGAGGCTCCTGTGCTTGAAGGGAATGGGGATTTTGAGCTTGAGCTTTTTCCTGCTGAGCCCTCACTTTAAAATATGAAACTTGGTCCAGGTTTGGTGGGAATGTGCTGTGTGGGAGGGAGTGCACACATGACTTGTCCCAAATACCAGTGGAAAGGGTGATCCATGGAGTTTAAAAACTGAAAACTGGCTGTGAGTTCAACTGTGCAAGAGTTATGGGGAGAATTACTTCCCTTTAAAAATTTTTTCTTTGAAAGGAGGGAAATAAATTTTCTTCCTCCTCTGGTTCAATACCTCTAAAATACCTCCTCTATCTGGCATGAAAATTTGAGGAAAGATTAACAATCAAACACTGTGTGGAGAAAACCTTAGAAATGAAGTTAGCTGAGTTGCAGATGAAGTCCCAGGGCAGTTATCAGGTGTGTGATACGCACACACTGTTTATCTAAGGAAGGACAAAGACACCAAGCTGTGCAGATAAGCTCTGAATTATCATAAACTCCATTTCACATCAGAAACTGGTCTTCTAATTCGAAAGGAAATATTCATAAGCCATCTTAGTTTCTAATTTGAATATAATGTGATGAAAACTGTTAATAGAAGAGACTGGTGGGATTTCTCTTTTTTGCTGTCAAAACAGGTGGCTGTGGAACACAGACTTAACAAGGTGGCCCTTCAGAAATGGGAACCTCATGAATTTTAAGAGGAAATGGAAATGCACATTAAGGAGAAAGAGGATCTTACCTTGCATGGGGAAAAAGAAAAGAGTTCATTCCAAGTCCAAGGAAGTTTGCGAGGGAAGTTATGTTGGTTTTGGTCCAGGTGTTAGTCTGGTATTGAGGAAAGCTGCAAAATATCTGTTTTTAAGTTATGGGTGGTTGCATTTTGGTCGGGGATGGATATTTATGTAAGAACGTGATCTGAACTCTTGTGATTTGCAGCTGGTTGGAAAATTCATTGTTTATTGGTGGGATGGCAGGAAGTTCAATCCTAAGGAATGTATTGAAACTGTGTTTTCACTCCAAGAATTTACCCTTTGCTTTTACCTAAACTTTATGGTAGACCTAGTGAAAGAGTGAACAGCTTGGTGCACAATGAGCATAAACTTTGTTTGGATGAGGCGTTCATATTACATGTATAATTCAGTGTATGTATGATATAATTCAATTGTGCATCAGTATTTAAAACACAAACCTTGCTGGAGTCATTCTGATTGCATTTCATTTTAACGATGTTCTTGCAAAACTCGTGGCTGGTGAAAGCAGCTCTGGGCCTTGCTGTCCAATTCCTGGTGCATTTTGTTTTGTTTGATGAGGTGATTCATCCACCAGGTAATGCCCCTGTTGTCCTTGTGGAGCTGCCCATTAAACACATGGCACAGCCATTCCTCCCCCTGCTTTTGGAAATAATGATCCTTTTGCCTGGGCTGCATCAGATGGACAAGGTTGATGGAATGTCTTTTTAAGTGAGATGTCCAGGTTGGAGCAGTCCAGGGGAAGGAACACTTTTCAAGACAATTTTTTTTTTTTTAGCCAATCTGTGCTTTTGACTGTTGGGGAATAAATACTGGGGTTTGAAGAGGCTTAATAGCTTTGGAGGTGGTTTGGGAATGGTCAGTGTGTTGCATGTGAGCGCTGAGAGGGAGGGAGCAGCAGAGCAAAACACAATTTGGGTAAACAAACCATGGGAGGGAGCATCTGCCTACAGCCCTGTTGGGTTCTTGGTTCAGGCCCAGCCCTGCAGAGCTCGTTCTGTTTGGGCTTTGCCAAGCAGACTCAGATGGAAATTCTCCAGGCTTCTTCAGGTCCTGTCCAGGAGGGTCATCCATGCCTTGGTTGCCTCTTCTGACCAGCCAGCTCTGAGTTGTGCATCCCACAAAACCCCCACCAGCATGTCCCAGCTTTGAGAGTTGCCAGTTATTTTTAAATGACCTGATCAAGCACTGTGTGGGAGAATTTCCCAGTTCCTTCTCTTTATTCCATGATTTCCCCCCATTGTTCAGTGGAGTGGCTTTGCTGATGTGTTTCCATGCCTTGGTACTAAGCTACTTAATGTATCTTGAAGTAGTCCAATTTTTTTGGCATTCCAGAGGACGTGGAATTATATACATTATTCAGGATGTCCCCTGTTATTCCCTGAAGAATATAAAAATAGAAATTAATAAAGAGTGGTTTAAGTGGATCTGGGGTTATGAAGGGGATTAAGGCTGTGTGTACACACAGGTTTGTCTGTTCCTCCTTGTGACTTTGCTCTCTCTGATGTAAACAAGCTTTGAGGTGACCTTCCCCTGGCAGAATAAAGACAGAGTGGGGTGGGAGGTGTGGATAATTTATAAGCCTTTCTCTGTAGATAAGAATGAATATCCTGTATAAATCACAGTGCTGCAGAAGCCAGGAGGAATTTTCAGTGCTCTGAGGTGATGCAGGCCCCAGACTGTCAGGGCTGGGCCTTCTCAGAAGGTGTATGCTGGATGAAAGATAAATCTGTCACAACAGGAAGATTTTGCAATGCGTTTTACTGGGGCTGTCTCTTGCTCCGTGGAATGCAGCTAAAGGAGTTAATTGAATTAACTCCTCAGTCTGGAAGGCAGAATGAACTCTGGGGCCTGCATTGGGTTTGAGGTTGAGCAGAGACGCTGAGGAGGTCTTGGAGTGCAAATTCACTGCTTGGAGACCAATGGGGTGTGGGAAATGTAAAGCTGCAAGAGTGGAGTGATGAGGATCTCACCAAGATGTGACCAGAACACTTGAGAATTGATCCAGGGTTTGTCAGATGTTCTCACCACTGCTAACTTGAAAAAAGCCCCCTTGTTCCCCCTTGTGTGATGAATTCTACAGCAAAAAATCTTACAGGCCACAATTCCCACATTCAGATTTTTTCAGAATGGTAGGAAAAATGGAACATGGATTTCTTTGCAGAAATGTTTTGTTAACAAATGTTGTGTGGGGAGGTCTTTGTGGAGGAACTCAGCATCTCAAATGGAGTGTGAGACTCTGTTGCTCCTAATGAATTGGCTTAATTGTGAGCAGATTAACTAACTGGGCAAAGCAGAGTTGGACTTTGAGGTTGTTTTGTAAGCACTGAATGTTTGGGGGTTTTTTTGTGTGTTCAGCCACCCATTTTTAATCAGAGTATGTTTCTATAAGAGGTAAAAGAAAAAGAAGCCTTCCAAGCCAAGTTGGTAGAAATTGTGACCATTGAAAACAGTTAAATATATTAATATATCAGAAAAATTAGGTCCTGAACAAGTGGTGTTGACAAAGCAAATATTGGAGGGATCATGTCCTAGGGGAAAAAAAAATTGTGTTGATGGTAGTTCTTATTTTCAGTAGCTGAGTATGTATCTTTATTTTTTTTCCAAATAATCATTTATACATGCTTTTATATATTCTCATTTCTCTTGCTTATCCCCAACAGGGCAAGAATTTAGGGGAGAAAAGTGAGGAGAGAAAAAATTGGGGGTTGCCACTAAATTCCTCTTACGTTTCTAGAGAGAAACCTGTTGATAATGTGAGTGGGGACTCATGTTGATACCATGTTGGTGATGTGGTTTCAGTATTTCTTTACTTCAGCATTCAATATCTATTTTAGTTCAACCAAAATATAAGAAATGAATTAAAATTTGGCTTCCTGGCTGGGAAGAAGAAAATCTGTGCAGAGTTCTTTATCACAAGAGCTAAGAGACTGAAGAATTTCCTCATCTGTGTGCAAGTTTTTTTGATTTCTTGTGGTTCCTTCCCAAATGTGACATTAGGTATGGTTTGTTGGTTTTATGGCAGCTCTGACCTGAACTCAGATTTTTATTGCTACTTTGGAAACAAATCCTTCTTTCCAAGGGCTCAGTTCTGTGCTGGATGCTACAAAAGAGCACAATAGATGTCAACTCTGCCTTAAAAGTTGTAGGTTCAGTTTGGGTAGGCATTAACTAGATAATTGCTACCTGCTGTGGAATAGAATGTGTTGTTATTTAATGTATGCAGATTTGGAGGAGAAAAAAAAAAGCCTGATGAATAACCTCATTTTCAGGCACAAAATGCGCTTTAATTTGAGACTGAGATTTAAAAAATGTGCATTACTCCTCCCCTGTAGCAGTGGTGGGAAGCTCTGGTTTCTGTGGAGAAAACAAGAGCTTGGTTTGTGGGTACAGAAAATGTTGGTGCTTCTTGTTTTGGTTATAATTTCCCCCCTTTGGTTGTGTTCTTAATCAGTTGAGCAACAGTTTGCTGAAGTTTTGCCCTCTAACTTGAGGGCTTCAGGAGGATTCCTCATCCTCACATTCCCGTTTTCCCTGCCCTTCCTTTCTCCCATGGATGTTGCACATTTTCTCTCTCCCTCTGCACAAATTTGGCAGCAGAAGGGAAAAGGATCACAGGGATCTTTCTGATTCTCCTCATTCTTATCACTTTGTCACTCTTTGCAAACCATCTTTTCCTTGTGCTCTCTGTGTTTTGAGCCTTAGCCAGCTGCATTTTTGCAGCATGGGCCCAGGGTGTGTTTTATTTGTTTATTTAGTGGAGAATTTGAGATTGTGGATAAGGGTCCCTCCTCCTTCTCCCTGTCCTCTCCACCAGTGCTTGAGATGTTGTCTTGAAGAAAAATGATGGTAACTTTTGATACTGGTATCACCTAGTGCCTCTGTGAGTGTGGAAGTTTTATTTATATCCATTTACCCTTGTTTGTCCAGCTTTTCCTCAGCGCAGCAAACCTGACAAAAGTTTCCTTTATCTCCTGCTGATTTCTGTGTGTAGATGAAGCACTGCAGATGTTGGAGATCATGATCTGCTGCAGAGGTTATTTATTATTTTTCCTGGACACTGGGAATGGAGAATACAAAGGATAAAGGCATATTAAGTTTACCAGAACCAGAGGAGGTTTTAATTTTCATGCTGGGAAGGATCTCCCTCAGCAAAGAGTTGGTGCTACAACCTGTTGAATAATTTTAAATATGATTTTCTGACCTTGTGATATCATAGCAGTGTTTCCTGTGTAATGTTGTGGGGAAAGATTACTGTCACTCCCGGTGGTTTTCTTTGCAAGGCAGAGATTTTCCTTGTTTGTGGGCTGCTGCTGGCAAAATTATAGTTTAAATCCTCCCAACTCCCGAAGAAAGGAGTTGTGGAAATGCAGGGTTTGAACCCAGTGGTTCAGGGGAGGTTTGTGCCAGGTGAGGAGCTGGGCTCTGATCTGCTCCATCCTAAACCAAACTGGGGCTGGTACAAGTTCTGTAGTCTCAGTTTCCAGCTGTCCTTGTCAAGGAAAGCATTGGCTCACTCCTCCTCTCACTGACAGTGTGATGGGGAATCTCAGAAACAATTCCCAAGAACTCGAGAATTTCCCTAATCTGTGGCTGAGGGTGGAAGTTGGCTCCATTTACATCTAGAAACTGCCCTGTGTGCAGGGGTGGAGGAGCTGAGGGTGTTCGAGCTGGGATTGTGGCAGTATCCTGGCACCAAAATTCCAGCATTATTTAAGGATGGGATTCCTTAAATATAATAATTCCAGCATTATTTAAGGATGGGATTCCTGGGGAGGCTGGAATGAGCACAGGGACATCCCAGAGCTGCTCTGGCACCACAAACCAGCATTGCCATCACTCCCAGAGCTCTGTGCTGGGTGTCACTCCCTGTGTTCCTGCCTGTCCTGCCCTTCCCAGATAAAACAGGAGGATTGCCTGGGAACAGCTGAAAATGGCAAGCTGCTGCTTGGGTTGATTAATTTCTGAAGCTTGTAAATAATTTTCTGTAATAATTACCCAGGTTGGAAATGATTAAAATTCAGCGTCAGCTGCTTTTTGCAGTCAAGCTTGTGCTCCTTTATGTGGTAGGTGGAATAATTTCTTGTAAGAGCCCATTTAAAAGCTTTCTTGAAGAGATCAGCAACTGTCATCTTTATTTCTACTATTCTCCTTTTCTAATATCTGTGTTTCTACTCCCACCTCGATGGATTGGGACTATGATACCTTGTTGGGAGTGAAATGGGAGATAAAGGCTGAGCACAACTGGTTTGTTCCAGGAGCTCCAGACCTCCTTGAGCTCATTCCAGTGGCTGTAACTCATTAGTGCAGCTGAAATTTGGATCTGCTGAGCATCATTTTGTGTGGTTTTAATCCTGGATTTTTTAAAATAAAGGACTTCTGGCAAATTCAGAATTGTTTTGTCACAGAGCAAGAATTACATGCTATCAGTCAGCAGCCTGAAGATAATCACAAAGGAGTTTTTAAATTATAAATTGTTTGAAGTCGTTTTTTGTGGGATGATGTAGAGGGTTTTTATTAGGGTTTGTGGAGTGACCCTTCTCTGGCAGTTCTTGTGTTGTGAAGTTAAACTTGACCAGATCAGCACTTGGCTTGGGGAAAAGAAAAATATCCCAGACTTTCTAATTCATTTGTTTCAAACTTCATGGGAACAAAAAAAAAAAGAAAAAAAAAAAAACAAAAAAAATAAAGAGGGTGAGGGTAAGACTTGTATTTTGTTATTATTTTCTTGAACTCTAAGTACTCTGTTGGAATGGATGTTTTGCTCTTATCTTTGTTATTTCTGTGCTGTGCTTTCCTTTCCTGCCCCAGTCTTTTGGGATAAGTTTGCCTCCGGGCCAAGGAGAGCTGGGGAAGGAGCATTCCAGCAGGGTGGGACAGCTTCTGCCCACTCAGGAGCTGGGGCTGTGCTCCTCATTTGGCCCCTGATGGCAGCCAGGGATCAGCTCCCCCTGCTGCTGTTGCATTTTGTGTCCAGCCCAGGTGTTCCCTGTCCATTTCCTGCTGGATGGGCCAGAGCCCAGCTCCAAATCCAGGCAGATTCTCCCAAAGAGCTGCCTGGGGGTGTGGGAGCTTCCACACTGACCTGTAAAATAATTTCCCAGTCTGTTTTCTGGGAAAGGCAGCTTTGAACTTCGCTTGGAGCAGATTTCCCCACTCAGCAGAGCACAGAACATCCATTATTACCAGAGGAGCTCCACTCTGCTGTGCTTTGATGGGAAAGCCCCTGTTGTGGGTTGTCAGGAGATGGCCAAAATAGCCATAAATGAGAGTTCCTGCAGTTCCTCACTCCTTTCACTGCTCTGAGCAGGCATAGAGCATGAAATTCTCCTGGCCAAGCAGTGGGAAATGGGGAGCTGATTCCCAAGTGCTGCTCCTGGAGAGGAACTGAGTGAAACATCTGTTTGCAGCTGGAGTTAATGAACACGAGCAATCCTCCAGGGAGCTGGGAGCCCTGATCACCTTCCAGGGAGGGACAGGAGATTTTGGGATGCCCTGTGGGTTCCTCTGGGTCTGGATTGAAGGCACTTGAGATGGTAGTTGCATGTTTGGACTCCGATATATTAATTATATAATTATATTTATATTATATATATAATTTTAATATATAGAATATATAAATATTTAGATATAAAAGTATATATTATATATAAATATAATTATGTAAAATATATATAATATATATTATATTTTATGTTATATATAAAATATGTTATATGCCATTTATATAATTATATAGAATATATATAATTATATTATTATAAAATTATATAATATATATTATGTATTTTATAATTATAATATATAATGTATATTATAATATTATATATAATTTCAACATACATATTATATAAAACTATTTATATATTAGAATATATATTATATGTAAATATAATACATATAATATATTTTTATATATTTTATATATAAAATATATATTTATATTTTATATATAGTTTATGTAATTATATATTCTATATAATTATATAGGATATTTAATATACATTATGAAATAATATAATATATATTGTTATAATTATAATAATATATAATTTATATAATTATATTATTTATAGAATTATACATATATTTATATTTATTGGTATTATATACGAAAACCAGTCTCATTACTGTGAGTTGGGCAGCAAGGCACAAAACGGCCAACAATCTCTTGGTACAAGGTCTTTTAAGACTAAACTATCCAATTAGGAACTGACACCTGCGTTAGTTTCCCTTTTAACCCAATAACTGATCCCAAAGAGCCCCAATGCAGACTTTTCTGCCCAATTGCAGAATGCCACCCAAACCCATGGAGAAGAAGGAGGAAGAAGAAGCATGAAGAAGAAACCCAGGACAAAACACTGTGCCCTCCACCTTGCTTCCATCCATAACATACTAAAAATCCCCAAACCTCAATTTCTCACCAAGTGACATACCTACACTGCTCTCTGTAATCTATTTCACACTTTTGTGGATTCCAGTCGATCTTGTAGTCTGGGAAACTTTCTCCATGAATGAGGGTCAGAGTCAGTGCTGCCCTGGGAGTCAGGGCACCCAGAGCAGACAGAGAAATATTCCCTGTGGTGCCCTGGGTTTGCACAGTGCCCCAGTTTGGTTCCTGCTGCTGCTCTGTGGGCTCCTGGGTGAGGCAAATCACACTGATTTAAGGAATTTGGGCTTTTTATGCTTAAAAAGAGTAGTACTTGAATAGCCAGTGTCGGATGGTGTAGCTATGATGTTTTCTGAAAAATCTTTTCCGTAGGATTTTTCCTCCTGAGAAGTTGAGAGGCCTCAGGAACAAAATGTGAACAATGATTAACTGCTGCTGTGGAATGCAACAGATGCATCTGGGATTGGTCTCATGTGGTTGTTTCTAATTAATGGCCAATCACAGTCCAACTGTTTGGACTGTCTCAGTCAGTTACAAGCTTTTGTTATCATTCCTTTTCTATTCTTAGCCAGCCTTCTGATGAAATCCTTTCTTCTATTCTTTTAGTATCGTTTTAATGTAATACGTATAATAAAATAAATCAGCCTTCAGACACATGGAGTCAGATCCTCGCTCTTCCCTCATCCTAAGACCCCTGTGAGCACCATCACAAGATGGCATCTGATTGTTCTGTCGAGTGATTTCCTGCTGGAATGGGTAACTCTGTGAGTAAAATGAATTTCCTTGCCCCACTGATTAAACTCAAACACTGAAATTCATGCTAACCTTCTTTAACAATGGCAGGGAAGTACACTTGATAATATGGATGCTTTGAGGCTTGTGCTGTTTCCATTTTCATTGTGGCCAGGAGTTTCATTAGAACAGCTGTTCTCGAGCCTGGCTGTTAATCCTTTTTTTATGATTATTTTATTTTTAATAAGGAAGAAGGGAGTGCAGCAGAAGTGTTAAGGATGCTTCAGCAGCACAGCACACAGTTGGCTTCGGGCATGGATGAATGGGCAGCGAGCTTCTCTTTTATCCAAACAGCTTTGGTTCTATTTCTAGGGGTATTTTCAGCTACTGGGAAAAAAAAAATTAAGCTCTGTACAGTGTTTTAAGCATCTCCTGTGAGCTCCAAGGCAAGGAATATTGTCTCTGTATGTTTTCTTTAGTATGAAAAAAGTCTTGAATCTCCACAGGTTGGTAGAATTAGGAAGGCTGGAAAAGATCTGAGGTCGTCAGGTCCAACCATCAGCCCAGCACCATTAAGCCATGTCCCCAAGTGCCACATCCACTCTCATTTTCTGAACATTGTCTGATTGTGCCTTCTGTGGCCTTTAGAGTCACAGACAAAAGCCATTTTCTGAGATCTGTTGGACCTTCTTATTCCAGCTGCTCAACTCTTGGTGCCCTTTTGGTTTCTTGTTGCTGTGGAATAGATTTGGGGGAGTGATTTGCTCATTTTCAATGTGTCAGGGTGCCTCAGACTCCTGGAATTACTTCACAAACCAATAAAGGAATAGAAGATGCAGAAGATAGAGCACAGGTTTTGTTGATCAGTGGCTCATGAGGAGCTGTGGAAATGATGCTGCTGTGAAATGAGTTATTTGGCTCATATTTCATCAGGACCACCCTGAGTTACTCAGCTTTTCACCTTGGAATAGTTTGGTTTGTTAGGGAGAATAGAAATTGTGATTTTTGGGCTGTTATCCTCCATCTCTGCCTGTGATACCATTAAAAATATATTTGATTTTTTAACAAAAGCCCCAAATCCATGAGTGGTGTTTGTTGGCCTGCAGTCCTTTCATGCTACTGCAGAGGTGTAACCTTAACCTTTTCTGGATAGCATTTGGTGACAAACAGGAGAATTTTCAGGACTCTCCTTTTCTTTCCAGAGCTGGGTTTTCCTTATTTCCATGAGGAGCTGACACTTCCCTTAGCCCTCCTGATAAAGGAGCTTTCTGCAAAGCCCCTTGCAGAACAAAAAGCCATTTTCACAATGCTGGGGGGAGGAGGAGAGTGGAAGAACTGACAGAAAAAAACCCCAGATCCCTTTCCAATCCGTTGGTTCGTGGCACAGCTGAAGTTTACACTAATTAGAAATCATCTGGAGGCTCTGCAGCAGATTGAGTCTTCGGCTGGAAGTGCTTCCTGACAGGTGGTTCAGCACAAAGCAACATCACAATTACCTAACCCCCTGTTTGATTTGTGTAAACCCTCATTGCTACTCACATTATTTAATGAACTATGTGCTCCCCCTGGCCTCCCTGCAGAACACAGAGCCACCTTCCAAATGTGCAGCCTGAGCTCTGGGGTTAACCCTTCTGTTCCAAGGTGAGGCAACATCAGGAGGTGAGAACTGCAATGGAAATGCTGCAAATCCTTATGGTGGGAAGGTCAGAGAATCACTGACTCGTGTGGGTTGGGAAGGACCTTAGGCTGGTCCCATCCCACCCCTGCCATGGGCAGGGACTCCTCCACAACCCCAGGTTGCTCCAGACCCTGTCTAACCTGGCCTTGGGTGCTTCCAGGGATGGGGAAGATGTGTGATGCTTTGAAATTGTAATTGTGTAGTCAGGGGCTTCATTTTACCCTCTGTTGATACCAATAACTCTCTAGATTGAAGGGGTTTTCTTTAGCTCAGTTATCTCTCATTGCAAACTCTTCTGCTGTGGGCTGGAGGAATTAACTCTCTACTGGATAAGGCAAAACTCAAGATGGTCCCTCTGAGATTTTTCCTGATGTTTTTAACAAGTCCAGCACAGATTCTGTCGTAACTGGAACCATTTGCAGTCAGAAAGAGAAAGATGATAAGGGTTCTGCTGGCCGTGAAGGATTTCCTGAGCTTATCAGAGCTTGCTGTGTCTCTGCAGGTTGTGCATCAGAAGCCCTCAGGGTTGTGGACTCTGTGTCCTCTTCAGAGTCTGGCTGCCTCAGCCCCGGGGGAGGTGTTTCATAAACTGAGTTTTGTGGAGTACCACAGCTGCAGAATGGTCTGTGACCCATGGAAGTATTCCCTCTCATGTAGCTCAGCCTCTGATGTGATTACACTCTTCAGCAAACACATATATTGAAATTCTCCTTCCAAGTGAACTTGGCTGTTTGCTGTTTATTAGGAGAGAACCTCTCAGTGAAGCAAATGAAGTCAAAACTTGAATCCACAGGCATGGAGAGAGATCTGTTTTGTGCTATTTGCTTCCTTCCCAGACTTGTATTAATCAGTCGTTATTTCTATTTGGTTCCTTTAGCAAATAACTTGAATTTTGTATCTTTCAGGAAAAAAAAAATTAGACTAACTTTGACAATTCCGGAATTATGACTCATGCCTACAAATGATGAACCAGATGAAATAATAATAATACAGAAAGGTGTTTCTTTAGAAGCAGTTATTAGAGTTGGGTGGGTTATTGAAATGTTCATGTCTTGATTTATTTGGGTGGTGTTACATGAGCTCATGACGTAAAAGGTTTTTTATGGAATGTGTTTGCTGCATCAGCTCCTTGTGGAAAAGTAGGTTTGAAGAGATTAAGTAAAAAGGATACTCTCCTAAATAATATTAATTACACAGTTTTATTTTCTGTGTCATAAATGGAATTATCAGGTGTCCAGGGTGCGCTTGGGACCACAGAGTGGTTTGGGTTGGAAGGGACCTTAAAACCCATCCAGTCCCACCCAGTCCATGGACAGGGACATTCCACTGTCCCAGGCTGCTCCAAGCTGTGGCCTTGGGCACTTCCAGGGATCTGGGAATCTGTGTGCCAGAAGAATTTCTTCCCAAAATCTCATCCAAACCTTCCCTCCTTCACCCTAAGGCCATTAGGGCCCAGGACCCATTGGTGTGGGCTGTCTTGGAAAAGTTTATCATGAGGGAAAAGTGAGGTGGGAATGAGCAGGAGAGGCTGGGCATCAATTTTTACCAAATCCTGGGGATTTTAGTCAGGGAAGGGGTGTGACAGAGCAGCAGAGAGGGACATGATGGGCTTACTGTGCCCAGGGAGTGTCTGGGCTCCAGGTGAGTCCCTCCCCCAGGTGTGTTTTCCTCACAAATTCCAGCGATTTTGGCAAAGTTTCCCCTCTGAACCACTCAGGCTGTGAGCAGGCTCAGGGTGTGTCTGGGCTGTCAGAGGGACATGTGTATTTGGAGGGCCCCAAATGTGTGCATCTGCTCGGCAGTATTGTCTGAGCCGCCCTTGTGAGGCAGGGAAATTACTCATCGTGCACGCAGGGCCGTTTATAGACCTGTGCCAGATTGGAACCTGACAGTGTGGTGGGATGAGCAGCTCCTCAGATGCTGGCTGCAACGCTGATTGATTAAAAAAAAAATAAAGATTTGGCAAATAATTTAAGCTGCCAAAGTCTAAGTCGAGTTGCGTGCCTAAAATGAAAAGGTGTTTTATGGCTTTATATTAAATAAATTGTATTTTAAGTGTAGGGTCCTCCCAATCAGAGGATGGCAATATCCATATTTCCATAAATCCATATTTCCCATGAAACTGTTGGAGTTTTAGGGCAACAAATGCTCATAGGTGTGTGGATACACGTGCCTAAAATGAAAAGGTGTTTTATAGCTTGAAATTAATGAAATTGTATTTTAAATGTAGAGTCCTCCCAATCAGGATGCCAATATCCATATTTCCATAAATCCATATTTCCCATGAAACTGTAGGAGTTTTAGGGCAACAAATGCTCATAGGTGTGTGGATAGGCGTGCCTAAACTAGAAAGGTGTTTTATAGCTTTAAATTAATGACATTGCATTTTAAATGTAGAGCTCTCCCAATCCAATATCCGTATTTCTACATATCTGTATTTCCCATGAAACTGTAGGAGTTTTAGGGCAACAAATGCTCATAGGTGTGTGGGTAAACTCTCAATCAGCTCTCCTGTGCCGTTGCAGTGAAGGCTGAATGAATTCACTGAAAGCTTCCAGGGTTGTTTTTTTTTCCTTTTTTATTTTTTTTCCTGATGAGTTGTATTGTGGAGGAAATTGCTCTTTGATTTTTGCCCTCTTCAGCAGCTGCTCTCCTCGTTGAAGAAGTGCCTGCTCAAGTGCCAACACCAGCTCAAGATCAGGTTCAAGTGCAGCGCTGCTGTTCATCAGGCTCAGTTCATTCCGAGCCTAATCCGCTGCCTATTGAAGCCATTGCAGAAATTCTCTTTGACCTGGGCAGGCTCCATAACAACTCAGGCCTGGGCTTCAGCACTGAAACAACTTAAAAAAAATCCCCAGTGGACGCGAAAACTCGATGGAATTGCACAGCTGGCAAATCTGCCTGCATTTGCTTTCACCAGACAAATGGGTGATTTTCAAGAATAGTGAGGTTTAATGCTGCCAGTGTTTGCTGTGGCTTTGAAATTCACACTGTCAGCTGCTCACACTGGGCTTTATTTTAGAAATCATGAAAAGGTGAGGGCTGCTTCTGCCAGCTGGAATAGGATCTGACTTGTCTGATCAGGGAGAAAAATGACGCTGGCAAAATGAGAGGGATTTTTATCCTGTGCAATTGCATCAGCAGAAGGAGGGGATTTTTATTTTGTATATTTTTATTTTGTATATTTTTATTTTGTATATTTTTATTTTGTATATTTTTATTTTGTATATTTTTATTTTGTATAT
>JAWWEX010000017.1:2332798-2360052 GCA_035583215.1 Arremon brunneinucha
TATTTTGTATATTTTTATTTTGTATATTTTTATTTTGTATATTTTTATTTTGTATATTTTTATTTTGTATATTTTTAGTTTCTAGTTTTCCCTCCCTTTTTCCCTCCCTTTTTCCCTCCCTTTTTCCCTCCCTTTTTCCCTCCCTTTTTCCCTCCCTTTTTCCCGATTTGATATTTTTATTTTATTACTTGAATTATTTTATTTTTACATTTTATTTTTATTTAATTTTTACATTTTATTTTATTTTATTTTTACAGTTTATTTTATTTTATTTTTACACTTTATCTTATTTTTACATTTTATTTTTGTTTTTTTGGTTTTATTTTATTTTATAATGCCTTGTTCCTTATTCCTGCTGATGAGAGCTTTGTGTTTGGAGGCTTGGGAGCAGCTGAGGGCTGGGAATGCAGCACCCAGGGGGAATTTCCTGGGCACAGGAGCTGAGCTGGGGCAGTGACCTGCAGAAGATCAGCACAGTCAGTGATCACACCCTGCCCTCTGTGGGGCTGAGAATTCCCAGGAATTCCTGTTGGAATAATAATGTTAAAAAATTAATGGTAATTAAGCTTAGCTTCATAACCCTAAATGCTGCAATTTTCAAGCTCATTCCTGCAGTTTTTTTCATACATAAAGCCAAAGGATTCTCCAATAAACCCAAGGATTCTCCAATAAACCCAAGATTTTATTTTCACTAAACACTGGTGGGTGAGCTCATACTTCTTGCCAAAGTTATATGCTTAAATTGCTCAATATTTTAAATAAAAACATTCAGTGTGCTTGGTGAACATCACGGGAGGACGTCTGAGATATTGTAGCACCACCTGCTAAACTTTTAATTTTGTTTTTTTTCCATTTAACCTACATGGCCACATTTGCTTCTCCCATGAGAGCATGATCCAGCTGCAAAGAGCGAATATCCCTCTATTTATGGAAGTGATCTTTGACAGGAATTAATATTTATCAATGAAAGACAAATTCAGAGGGTTCAGTGTCTTTATCCCTGGTGCAGATCAGGGTGAGGAGAGTTCTGCCTGCTTGACTCGCTCTGAAATCGTTGGAGATCTGTAAATTCAGCTCTAATCTTCCTATAGGGAAATGTTACTCTTAATATCCAAAGCCTATTAAAAAGGGATTTCACATCTTTGGAATTTATTATCGAATCTCAAAGATGTGAAACCCATTTTTAATAGGTTTTGAACTTTATAGGCTCGCTGTAAGGGAATAATATTGTGATGTGGTTTAAAGCTTGTGAAGTACATTTTCTTCCCCTTTTATGACAGTTGTTTTAGAGTGGTGATTTACCAGCTGTTTGAGGAGGTTTTTTGTGTTCTCCCTCTCTTCTCCCCCCCCCTCAGTGAACAGATTTTTATGTAACACAAATTTCATAAGCGCTTGGGATCATGGAAATCACCTAATTCATTGGAGAGATCTGCTATTTCCATAAAAATCCCTTTTTTCTCCCTTCTCCCTGCCAGTCCCATGAGTATTCAATGGCACTGGCGTTTTCCTTGCTGTGCCTTCATCATAAATTCTGTAATATCAGTAATGTACTTGGAGATACAGTAAATATACTTATTATAGCTACTGCAGCCATGCTTCATCCAGCTTCAGTAATTAGCCATGCTAATTACAGTTGGGATGTGGGCTGGGAGATGGTGTGCTACATTAAAACCAGAGAAATTAAGCCAGAGCTGTCTGATAGAACTGTTGTGTTCTTTTGGGGCCTGCAGATCTTAGTGAGGCATTAGCTAATTAAAAACATGGGGATAGTTCCTGAGTAAACTATTAAAGCTAAAGGTTACTTTCACACTTGAGTGGTAGATGTCAGAACGAGGGTTTATTCCCCTTATTTGTGGCCCTTGTGGAATATAGATGGAAAAACAGTGAGCACAAAAGATCCTTGGCTTTATAATGGCAGAAATTTGTGATGGTAGAAGGATTTTGCAAAGGCTTTTCCTGTGTGGTCAGTTTTCAGCTTTGGTTGCCTAAAGGGGCTGGGGAGGGACTTGGGACAAGGCTTGGGGTGCCAGGACACAGGGAATGGCTTCAGGCTGGCAGAGAGGAGGTTTGGGTGGGATATTGGGATGGAATTCCTCCCTCGGAGGGTGGGGATGGGATGGAATTCCCAGAGCAGCTCTGGCTGCCCCTGGATCCCTGGAAGTGCCCAAGGCCAGGGCTGGGAGCAGCCTGGGACAGTGGAAGGTGTCCTTGGCCATGGAATGGATGGGACTGGATGGGTTTTAAGGTCCCTTCCAGCCCAAATTACTTTTTAATTTTCCAAGATGCCTTGAGGCCTTGTCCCTGTGATCCTGCTGCCCAGCCAGGCCAAGGGCTGCATCCTGACCTGAGAAACCTGAGGCGTTTCTGGGGTCATGCTGCTCTGCAGAGCTCTCTCCTTAGCCCTCCTGAATCCCAAATCACTTATCCTCTGTTACTGAGTAAATCCTTTCCTCAGCAACTGGAGCAGGTAAAGGAATCCAGGTCTTTGCAGGGGATTTGGAAGCCACAGTGCCACTGACTCTGTGAGAGGGTGGGGAAGTGCAAGCTGCAGTGTTTGACAGCTCATTCCAGAAGAGAGTTCTCGTAAGAATAGTCTTTACAGGAAAATTCTTTACAATCCACTGCTGGGACTGTGTCTCATATCCAGTTCAAAAGCAAAGGGTTTAGAAGACAGTGTACGTGCAGCAGAGGGTTTTTGGACTTGGTCATCATGAAGGGGTTTAAAGAAGAATGAGGTCTGTGTTTCATGGAAGCCCATTGCTCTGGAGAGGAGTGTGGGCTCCCCACCCCTGGCAGTGTCCAAGGCCAGGCTGGATGGAATTTGGAACCCCTGGGACAGTGGAAGGTGTCCCTGCCATGGCAGGGGTGGGATGGGATGGGATTTAACATCCCTCCCATCCCACACCTTTCTGGAATTCCTGCTGTATGGCCTGGTGGCTGAGAGCCCTTTTTCCCTGTGGGATGGGTAGGCAGCACTCAAACCCCACCTTGAAGGCTTTGAACTGTTGGAGCGAGCAAAGATCATCTGCTCAAGGTTTGGGGGATCTCAGGGCTCAGTGACTCTGGCCGGTTTCAGGCCTCTTCCAAATGAACATCACTCTGCTGCTGATCTGTCTGTTCGAATTCCACGACTTCATTGTTCACACTGGAGAAAAATCTGCTCCTACAATCTGGATGCTAAAACACTCCTGCCTGTTTTCAATGCTAATGCTTCAGTTCTTGCCTGAGATTTTCCTGGGGAATAAATTTCCGAGGGAGCACAATGAGGCTGGGTGAGTAGGAGGGGCAGAGTGAAGGCTGTGCAGGTGGGGGAGTTATGGAGTTGCCAAACTGTCTTTCATGTCTTGAAGATTCTTCCACCTTTCTTCAAAAGGACAAGGACATCTTCAAGAAAACTAGCAGGGATGTTGCTTTTGGAAGGGAAAGGTAAATACTCCGAAACAATTCAGAGTATTAAGGTGAGATGTTCTGTAGGAAAAGAGATGAGAGCAGAAGTAGCTGGGGATATCTTCACCAAAAGGACTTTGAAAAAACTTCCTCTTGCATCATTCCAGTCAGTATTCTGCTTAGGAAATAAAATCCATCCCTCCAAATTGTTATAAATTTGAATTTAAGGGGATCGCTGCCAATGAACATTAGAGATCTCCTGGAGAGAGGATTGGCTGTGGGAGAGATAAAGAAAACTGCCCAAAGAACAGCAGAGAACTGCCCCAGCTCTGACAGATGGGAATTGAATACAAACTAAGACAGGAGACATGAACAAAATAAAGAAATGCAGGAAAAAAAATAATATATTTATAATACATAAATTATTACAGAGCTGCTGAAATGGGTCAGTGTTATTTCTGAGCTCCAAGCTGGCTGCTTCATTTTCCTTTCCCTCCATTGTTGTTTGTTTGTTTGTTTGTTTGAGGAGATAAGAAAGCAGAGACTGAGGAGAAGAAGCGCTTTGTTGTTTGAAGAAGAGAAATAGTGTAAGACTAGAGATCTGAAGTGCAGCTCTCCTCCCACTCTGTTTGAATTGGAGCTTTGTCGTGGGTTTCTGCAAGGAGCTGTGGATTTTTTAGTAATTCCCTGTTATCGTCATTCTTATGTTTAGCAAATGGATGTTGAGAAAAGCAAAAAGCTGAAATAAACAAGAAATTTCAGTGTAGGGTTTGAGCCACAAAAGGTTCAATTGGCCTGTGTCTCTGAGGCAAGCTCATCATCTTGTTTTAAGTTAGGTTTTGGAAAAAATTCCTAAAATCAACAAAAAAGTTAAAATATGTTGATGTCTGACTCAGCATTATGAAGCAGAAACTCCTTGGATGTCATCTGAGGGATTCTTTTAAGACAAATCCCTTTGGTAAAGTGAATTAATTCTGTTCCAAGCCCGCTGCTGCCCATCCTTCAGAAGGATGGGGTGGATATTGAATGGCAAACACAGAATTCTGGAATTGGTCGCTTTATTTCAATTATAAGGTGCTAAAGGATGAGACAGTGCTGCTCTTTAAACCAAAATTCCACCAAACAAAAGGAAGCCCCAACCCACAGCACTGAGAGTTTTGTTTGAGATGGTGAGGGAATGTTTTGTTTGCTATTTAGGAATCTAAAGATCTTTAGGATCAAAGTCAACTTGCCAGCAAATGCAGGTGATAATTTCAGAAAAAAAATCACAGAGCCACTCAAAAATCCTTCCAGGGCTTTTCTCCCCTCCTTGCTTCTGTTTGTTCTGTGCAGCTGAGAGGTTTTATGGCAGTTTTAATTCAAACCCATCACCCAGGTACAGAAGAGGAGTTGAAATCTG
The DNA here is from genome assembly GCA_035583215.1 of Arremon brunneinucha. NCBI lineage: Eukaryota > Metazoa > Chordata > Aves > Passeriformes > Passerellidae > Arremon > Arremon brunneinucha. The sequence goes on from JAWWEX010000017.1 coordinate 2,337,585, forward strand.
GCAGGGGTGGAGAAGAGCTGGGAGGCCAGATGGCAGGAAACATAAAACTACAGAAAACAAGCAAAGAGAGAGCTTAAAAGAGATTATGTCTTATGTCCATAAAGAGACTGGCAGAGGGAAGAGTCAGACCTTTAAAAATAGAGTGGTGCTTCTTCAGAGAAGATGGACATTGCTTAAAAACACTCATTTTGTGTCTCTTTAAAGGCAAACATCAGGAGGCATCACTAAATCTGCCTTTCTGAGGGTGAATGGTTAGCACAAGTTGAAACAGAAATGAGATCATGATGGGGAAGGGGATCCGAAATGAAAGCAGCACAAAATTATGGGATTATTGGTGAAATTTGATAATATTTTGTTGGGGGCAGTGGGTTTAAGGGAAGATGAGGGGTCTGCAATCAGCAGGTGAGGGAGGAGCACGTTCAGGGTGTTCCAAGGAACTCCGAACTTCTCATCTTGAGGTCTGAGCTGGGAAGGCTCCAGCACCAAAAGACTGAGGTAGAGAATTCTCTCCAAAGCTGTGAATCCCTAAACATCCATCAATACATTCAAAACTGAGCCAAACCTTTTTAAAATAACCCCCAACACCTGCCAGGTGCTGACTCCTTTACCTACCTCACCTGAATGTGACAAAATTATCCCAGGATTGTGGAATTGCCACGTGGCTGATAAATAGGGGAAGGAGTAGACCTTCTTGAGTACATAAATAGTTTAGGATAAAAGACAAGGGTTTGTTTTTTTGGGGTTTTTTTTGAGTGGAAGTGGATCATGATGGAAGAAATTCAGTAGTTCCAGAAGTAATTGTCTGATAAAAGCAGAATAGTGGATGGGATTTGGGAGGGAAGATAATTGCTTCTCAAACTGTGTTGGACTGAGAAAAAAAAGGAATAAGTGGACAGGAGACTGGATTGCAAATGTCGGGGAACTGGGAGGTGGGAACAAGGCAAGGGAATGAGCAGTAATTTCATTGCTTACTTTAATTTTACTGCTGTGAAATGTTCAAGAGACACCTGGAGCTCTGGAGATTCGTCCTTTGGAATTCTGCTGAGGTGGGGAGCAAGGAGAGAGGAGGGAAAACCCAAATGCATTTTCTCAGTATTTACAGGCTGTAGTTGCCATGGGTTTGGACCATGTGCAAAGCTCTTTTACTGTGGGTATGCACCATGATTTGCAGTGTTCAGCTTATCTCATCTTTGTTATGTCAAAATAATTTGGACTCTGGGTGCTGAGGGTCTCTGGAGGGCAATCAGCCCTTTACAGACACTCCAAAAAGTTTCCTTGTGGAGGTGACCCTGTCCTGCACAAAGTGCTGAGCCCTGTTCTTATCTCCTGACAGAGGAAATGGATATTGGGGAAAATAAGCCAGGAATGGGCCATTGGATGATGGAAGGTTTGGTTTTGTCTGTTGGTGGAAGAGGATGAGTTTGGGGAAGCTGAGGAAGGAATTGGCACCACAGCAGGTTTTGGTTTCATTAACACAAAGGCACCTTGTTCTCTTTTTGTGTTCCTGGTTTTTCTGTGGATTCCCTGGAGCACAGGAGAAGGAGGAGGCTGCAGGAGCAGTTCCATGGGGATTTGTTGTGCTAATGCAGGACAGGGGATGACTGAGAGATGCTGGCTCAGGAGCTGCAGAGCCCCAGGGCAGTCTCAGGGATTTGTTCAGACCTGGGAATTTGTCCTAAGAGGAGAGATGAGGAAATGTTAAGCTGAGAACGAGCCAGAGGAAGAACGAATAGAGGAAAATGATGCTGCTTTAAAAGCCAAACCAAACAGCCAGGTGGGATTTTGTTCTCCAGGTTTTGCAGCCAGGTTGGAATATGATGGATCTGCCAAAAAACAACCCACTCCAAGCTGCTGATATGGAAAAATCAGTCCTAATAAAACATTCCATTGAGAGATGGGGAAAAAATTGTCAGCAACTGGTTAAAATGGAAATGTTCTGTAGAATTCAAGGATGCTGGAATTAAATGAGAGTACTGGGCTGATCATTAAGTGCAGAGTATAACACTGACTGTGATTTACTCATCAGAATTGGGATCTGACACATCCAAATGGAGTGATAAGAAGATTGTTCTTTTCTCCAAGGCAACATCTCCACTTCCCATAAAAGAGTTGAAACCAACGTTATTTTCAGGTGTAATTCCTGGTGTACAATGATTTATCAGGTTTAATTCCTGGTGTGCAGTGGTTTGTCAGGTGTAATTCCTGGTGTACAATGAATTATTAGGTGTAATTCCTGGTGTAAAATCTGTCAGGTGTAATTCCTGTTGTGCAATTATTTTTCAGGTGTAATTCCTGGTGTAAATTTTTTCAGGTGTTAATTCATGGTGTAAAACGTTGGGGTCGATAATGCAACATGAAGGAGGTGCAAGATTAATATTGCAAATATTAAGCAGGATTTAAAAATTATAGAATGATTATGTAACATGGAAACAACAAATTAAATTCCTCTAGGGGAGGAATCAGAAGCCAGGGGGTTAAACCCTGATGGATTTTAGGAAGTGAAAAGGAATCTGAGGAGTCAAACAGTCAGAACTGTCCAAGTGTTTAGTTTGGAGTTTGGATCAATGTATTACTGGAATGAGGAAAGCTGTGTGTGTACGTGAATTGGCTTGCTGAGGTCCCACAAAATATAATTTTTTGGGAGGCAGCAGACCATAAAATTGGAAAATTGCTGTTGCAACTTCGTTCAGAGAACGTGAACTTGTGCGAGGAAGTTCTGTGTTTCTGTGGGGCTGGTTTGGAACAGAGAACTCAAACCTGCACTTGTGTTATCGGGAGGAAAATCAGAATTCCTTGGGCCAAGTCAAGGGAAAAGGATGTGGCTGTCCCTGCTGGGGGAATCATCTGGTCCCAGGCAAATCAGGAGAATTTAACCCCATAGTAACGTGAATAAAAGGCAGGGGGGCAAATATTTGCCTTGCCTTAAATTCCCACTAGGTCTTGTATCACCAAGTAGATTCTCTTAGTAATTTTGTCCTAATAAGATTTAACTTAGGAAGGAACTTTAGCACTCTGTTCCAGTACTTTATCACTCTTCAATAAATAGAACTGCTTTTAATTCCCTTAACTCTGTCTGGCCTCTGTTTTTAGGCAACCCCAAAATTCACACAATGAACCATTCCCTATGAGGGGGAGAGGGGGCTGCAAACTTGGTTTTCCCTTCAGGATGATCTCCAGGGGGTGCATTCAGCCCTGTTTGGGACCTGAAAAAGGGGAAAATGCAATATTTTAATGCAGGCTCCCCTGTGGTTCCAGAGGTGTTGTCTGGGAACACCTTGTGAGCTTTAATGTGGCTCTGGGAGCTCCCAGCAGTTCTTGGAGTGATAAATGAGAGGAACACATCCAAGCAGGCAGGTGGGAATGTTTTATTCCCACAAGTTTTCCCTGCCTGGGCAGTCCAGCGTCCCCGGTGCCAGATGGGTGGAAAATCTCAGTCAATCACACAGGCTGTGCCTTAGCAGATTTGTAAATCTGTTTTTACATTTGGACGTTTCCATTAGCATTTTCCTCACATCGTCGTCAGGCCGTACCCATCTGGAACTAATTTGAAAATCAGAGGTTAATGGTCACAAAAGATGACTTGGACCAATTAACTGGAATATTTATAAGTTCTGTCTCTGTGTGAGCTTCGATTATAAATATTATTTTCACTTATCTGGCACTGGCAATAATAGCAATGTTTTAGCTATTAAATTGTTAGCATAATTTGCATTACAGACACACACACAATCAAAATTTTGGGGAGATTGCTGTTTGTCAAAGGATGCCTATTCTCTACAGCAGATTCTTTTCAACTTCTAAGGAAAAATACAGATTATTTGAGGCACATCAAAGCTGTTGTAATCTCTGTGTATGGGGATTTACTCTCCTTTAAAGTTCCTGCACTGGAACTCCCTGACTTTGTTGGCATCTCTGACTATTTGGATGTTTGTAATAACAAAACCATGAATCATTTGCTCTTTTTTCGAGTTTCATTTGCAAGATCTGAAGCAGCAAATTAATTGGATGCAGGGATTGGTTTAAGAGTCAATGTCACGGTGACAACTGGCAATTTGTGAAACTTTCCCAAGTGCCCTCTGGCTGAAAGTTGGGAAGTTTTTCCTCCTCTGACATGAGAAATGAAGGAATTGAGAAGGATGGAGGGGGCAATTCTCTCTCCTGTCTTCACCACCTGCCCTGTTTGACCCAAATTTGATTTTCTGCTGCCATGGCTGGAACCACACATGTGGAATTTTGTGGTTTTTCCCTCTTCAGGCTGTGTAGGGAAGGAGGGGTTGGTTCATCATCACTGAGTCTTTTAGGATGTTGTTCTCCGGGAGACAGGAATTTGACTGGACTCTCAGAAGCTACAAAATGTGAGAAATGTAGAAAACAAAATGTCTCAGCTCTGGGCTGATTTCTGTGATTATTACAAAGTAAGATTTTGGGCTGTTTACTGAAGCAGTAAATTAAAGAAATTTTAATAAATGGGTTATTATGACACTTGGAGAGGAGCTCAAGCCCAGGAAAAACCCTTCAGGTGGGTGTTGATATTTTCACTTCGCCTGGCTGGTAAAACAGTGCAGCAATCCTTTTACATTCCTACTACAAAAAGAACATTTAATTGTGTTGAAAGAGGGAAATATCCTCTGGATGTGTTGCTTGTCTTTCTCTTAGAGTGAAAACAGGATGTATCCTACTGGCAAAAAAGGGAATCTTCATTTTTAAAGCAGATCTTTGGGATGTAGAGAGGATGTACTGTGCTTGGGAAGTGCAGAAAGTTCATTTTATTCCAAATGATCCCAGTTTAAGGTCCTTCTGCTGCCTTTGCTTTGCACTGATGACTGCCAAGATGCATTAATGTAATTATCACAGATTCATGGGATCGTTTAGGTTGGAAAAGACCCTTAAGATGGAGTCCAACCAAAACCCAGCCTTGCCAAGTGCAGCGCTAAACCACATCCCTCGGTGCCACATCTAAGTGAGGCCATTAATAATTAAATATTCTCATAACTTCTCATAAAGAGTTGCAAAAGTTTTGCATTTCTAACCAAGTTAGGAACATCTCAGGTTTGTTTGGGTTTTTTTTTTTTTTTGTAGTATCAGCATTTAGAAGGGATTTTTGAGTCTCACTTTATTGTTATGATGCATTATCAAAATTGACTTTTATGAGTTACTAAAATATTGAAATCTGCAGAGCAGGCAGCAGAAAAAGGTCCACCTGTAACAAGGAAAAACTGAATATTTTGTGTGAGACACAAGCACCAGGGTGGATTTTTACACTTCTTGTCATGTAAAGCACTGGTTGGGCCAACAATGGAAAATTTCCATTGACTGTGTGAGACATGATCAAGAATGAGGAATTCCAAGCTTCTTTTTTTTTAATTTCTAGATATTCTGAGATATTTTGAATATCTGAATGGTGGGGGGTTTGTGTTTGGTTTTTTTGTTTGTTTATTTGTTTTGGGTTTTTTTTGGTTTTGGTTTTTTTTTGTGTTTTTTTGGGGTTTTTTTTTGTGGAGGAGGTATTTTGGCTGTTGGGTTTTTTTTTTGACTGTTAGGTTTTTTTTAGCTTTTTTGGTTTTTTTTTGCTGTTTGTTTTTTGCTCTTGGTTTTCCTCTTGGTTTGTTTTTGCTGTTGGTTTTTTTGTTTGTTTTGATGTTTAAATTTCTTTTTCTTTTGGCTTTTCCAGCCTCATAAGTTAATCATGGTGTGTGGCTCTGATTCTTTGGCTTGGTCTCCATCCTCTGAGGATGATTATTGTAAACAGTCAGAGCTTTTGAAAAACTCGTTTTTATTGACAAAATCTTGCTGCAGCATCATGTTTGTGCACAGGTGGAGCAGCACAGAGTTGACTTGTTGGTGTCGTGCCAATGCCAGTAGAAAATGATCATTTACAAGGAGGGAATGGGAATCTTTTGGAAGTTCAAAGCGCGTCATTTGTCCCCGAGTGTCACCTCCTGTCTCCCTCTGTGCCAGGCTGGTGACAGAAACAAGGGGAGCTTCTCCTGATGCTTTTGTTGCTGTAATTGTGCCTCGTGGCAGGTGACACCTTTGGCTGTTTCTTGTCTGTAGTGGTAACTTCCACTTCTAGCAGGGAGGAAACAAAATCAGATCAGAATTCCTTGATTTTCTGTGCGCTGTCACTTCTCCTCAGGGGAGAGAACCTTGGTGTAATTGCTAACATATTTGGCTGTAGAGATGTGTGGTTTATTCAGGATAATTCATTCTGATTGTGCCTTTATTTACATCAATTAACATTTAATTATTTAGGAAAATCAATGTAACACTCACCAGAACTTCTTCTTTTCCTCATATTTACACACTTTTTTGCCTAAATGCAATGGGGCTGGTTTCACATGCAAATGTTGGCTTTTGTTGGAAGTATTAAATTAATTTTTTTTTTTCATTAATTTTTCACTGAAAAGAATTTGTGAGGGAATCCACATCTGTATCCCTGCTGCTGTTCCCCTCAGAAACAGAGCAACTGTGCATCCTACAAAGCTGGAAATTCTGATTTACACAGTGATTTCATGTTAAAATAGTGCTGAAAAACCATCTGGCCTTCTGCCCTTCAGTTTGGCTGTGCAGATTATGAAGAAAGGACAAATTAGATTAAATCTTTTGACTTGAATTATAATCCATACTCTTGGTTTATATTGGAAGCAAAATCACAGGGTGGTAAATTTTGAGCAAGAAATATTCCAGTCATTTTGGCCAAGTAAGTAAAAGTTTTGTGTTAAATTCTGATTTATTGAGCTGGAAAAGCAGATTTTCCTGCCAAATAGCCAAATCCCATTTCCTCAGATTTTCACTCTCAACTTCCTTAGTTGTTACTTGCAAAAATTTTTCAATTACTTTGAGAGAAATTGAGAGAAATTACTTTTACCAAACACCTTAAAGGTTTTTGGTGACTTGATCACAAAAGGAAGTTGAAGCAGTGGTGGAAAGTCTTGCTGGTATCTCTTTTAACAGATTTTCAGAGTGGAAAAAAGAATGTGTGCCAACACTGAAAATCTTGAGACTCCAAAACCCTGATTCCCACACTGGTGCAGTTTGAGTTGGTAAATCCACTGTGATGCACCAAACCCTCTAGTTACAGAAAAAGGCCTAAAAATTAAAACCAACCAAACCCAAACTCCAAAACTGCAACTGAAGAACTCAGACAAAATGTTCCTGGTTACAAACCCATTACTTTACTCTGTTCTCTGTTGATTTACTGAGGAGATGGTGGGAAAAAAAGCATTGGAGATCAGGTAATAAATTGTCAGGTTGGAGACGACCTTTAGGATCAAGTCCAGCACCCACCATGTCCATGAATTGTCAGGATTAGGGAAAACCTTTAGGATCAAATCCAGCACCACCATGTCCATAAAGTGTCAGGTTTAGGGAAGACCTTTAGGATCAAATCCAGCACTAAACCATTTAAACCATTTTTAACCCTTTAAAAAGCCCTGTTAGGCAAACCTTACATCATCAGAAACCGCGGATGCGGATATTCCTTATTTTAGCGTTTCTGATGCTTTTTCCCCCAATCTAAAATAAAGATGCAGAGCTGGGGGGAGGCAGGGCTTGTGTGTGGCCCTTGCTCCCCACTCCTCCTCTTCCTCACCCCTGGAGCAGCAGCTGGGGAGAGCAGCAGGGAGGAAGGGGGTGGATGCTGAGGGGAGCAGAAGGAGCTCGGAGCTGGGTGAGCATCCAGCAGCTCGGGCTGGAGTAGCAGAGCTATTTTTAACTCAGAGAAATACATTTAATTCGTCAAAAAAAGTAATAAAAAAACCTTTATATATATATATATTTTTTTTTAAGCTGCCTGTCCCAGGTAGGATTTCAGCCAAGCTCTAGGGGTTGGAGGTATTTAGCCTTTGGAAATGGCAGCTGGAACGCGGTGACCTCAAGGAACCTTCTCTTCTCTCTTCCCGTAAAAAGCATTCGCAACAAACCCAAAAAAGCCACCTCAGCACTTTCCCCTCTTTATCTAAATGGTTCCATCAGCCCCAGTAGGAATGATTTTTTTATTTTTTTTTTTAATTCCATGCAGCTGCTGTGATATTACAGGGAAATATCTGTGGAACAGGCATTAGCATTTGTGTAAGAGTGGCCATTGACTTCAGAAAGAGTTCTAAAGCAGGCTCCCGGTGCTTTATGAGGTAATCATGAGGCTGTTTGAGGGCATAAACGTGCACAGAAATGCAGAGAATATTCGGGTTTATGGTTGTGGGAGCAGGTAAGTGTTGAGGAATTCTTTTCCTCAGAAGCAGCAAAATCAGAGGTCTTGGAGGATGACACCGTTCTGGGCAGTTTGAGACAATGGGGAGGGGTTAAAATGGAAAATTGATCTGCTGTGAGAAGGTTTTTGCCTGAGTGATCACTTTGTGCAGGGAGTTGTCCCCTGTTGATATAATTTATCTTTCTGGTGGAGCTTGCAGATACAGTTTGGAAGCCTTTTCCTGTTTGATAACTGAGTTGGACAAACAGAAGTTGTCGCAGAAAAATCTTTTAATGAAAAATCCTTTCCTTAGGATTTTTCCCCCTGAGAAGCTGAGAGGCCTCAGGAACAAAATGCAAAAAATGGTTATCTGCTGCTGTGGAATGCAACAGGTGCATCTGGGATTGGTCTCATGTGGTTGTTTCTAATTAATGGCCAATCACAGCCAGCTGGCTCAGGCTCTCTGTCCGAGACAGAAGTTACCATCCTTTTGTTTGTTACCATTCTTTCTGATTCTGTTCTTGGCCACCCTTCTGATGAAACATTTTCTTCTATTCTTTTAGTATAGTTTTAATGTAATATTTATCATAAAATAATAAATCAAGCCTTCTGAAACATGGAGTCAGATCTCCATCTCTTACCTCATCCAAGAACCCCTGTGAACACCGTCACAAGAATTCATGCTCGTGATGCTGTTGGTGCTCGTGGGCTTTGTCACAGCCTGGTGTCCCCAGCAGTGCCACTGCCCACTGCCAGCTGCCACCCTCACCTTGGGGCGGGCAGCTCCTGCTGGCAGCACACCCCAGCCTGCTGATGGAGGGGGGTGGATTCATTCTTCTCCTGGGAGAGCTCCTCCAGCAGATGGGAGAGATGAATGGGATGAGTCAGAGTGAACAAAGAGCGCTGATGAGCCGAGTGTTTTTATTTGCACGGGCGGGCGTGGATGGAACGCCACCGGTTTGTGGTTGTAGAATTCCGAGTGTTGTCAGCTCAGGAAGAACAAACTGAGGCTGTAATTTTGCTGGGGAGATCAGTGAAAGGAAACATTGATTAAAATAATACTCTGGGGATCCTGGTGTTCCTGCTGCTGTGGGTCTGAGGGAGACAGAGCCCTCTGAGTTGGGAATCAGAGAATCCCACAGTGGTTTGGGTGGGAAGAGAGCTTAAAAATCATGGGCAGGGGCACCTTCCACCATCCCAGGCTGTTCATGGGCAGGGACACTTCTACCATCCCAGGCTATTCCATGGGCAGGAACATTTCCACCATCCCAGGTTGCTCCATGGGCAGGGACACCTTCCACCATCCCAGGTTGCTCCAAGCCCTGTCCATCCTGGCCTTGGGCACTTCCAGGGATCCAGGGGCAGCCACAGCTTCTCTGGGAATTCTATTCCAGGGCCAGCTCCACATCCCAGGGAACAATTCCTTCCCAATCTCCCATCCCAGCCTGTCAGTTTGAAGCCATTCCCCCTTGTCCTTGCCATGATGTTCCATCATCTCTTAGCAGGGATGTTCAACAGTGCCAGAGAGGGATTTCCTCTTTCTAAATGGCAGCCAGCCTTGCTGTGTGACATGTGACAGGCCAACCCAGTGTCCCCAACACCCTCTCTTTGTGCCCTAGGACTCTTCCCCACTCTAACCACTCCCCTGTGGTGTTTCAGGAGCATTGCAGAGCTGTTTTAAGCAGAGGGTTTGTTTGCCTGCTGGTGATTTTTGTTGCTGCTTTTAAGCTTTGGGAACTGGTTTGATACCTGTGGTTTGGTTTTTGCTGTCTTTATTTTTTTTCTTTTTGAAATACCTGTAAAGTTGGAGGGCATTTTGCCAAGCCTGGTGAAATTTAGTTAAAAACAGGAAAAAAATGTATCTGGAATAGGACTTGGGCCTTCAGTGTGTGAAGCGGCCAGATACAACACAACAAGTGTGTTCTGTCTCAAAGGTATAAAAGCATCTGTGCCTTTTGCAGTTTTTTATAACAAAAAAATCACTTTTTACATGAATAAAAAGTGATTCTTGTTACAGGCCACCAGGCCAGGTTTTCCAGAGAAGCTGTGGCTGCCCCTGGATCCATGGAAGTGCCCAAGGCCAGGCTGGACATTGGGCCTTGGAGCAACCTGGGATAATGGAAGGTGTCCCTGCCATGTAATGGTTAAAAAAATGGTCTTTAATGTCCCTTCCAACCCAAATCATTGTGTGATTCTGTGCATCTTTTGAGTATAAATCGGGACAGATATGCTCAGTGGGAAGTCTGAGCTAAATTCCTCTTATTTCAAAATCATCATGTTCAGATTTTTTTCCATTTTTTGTTTTGCTTTTTTTCCCCTTTTCTTCCCAGAAAGTAAATTCCTCATGTCACCAGGCCCTTGCCCACTTTGTCCCTGGGTGACCAGCACCCCTTGGTGTGCCATCAGGCTGTTTGGCCTCTAATTAGGCAGCTCCAGTAACGAAGTTAGTGAGCACGACAGAGGGTTTGGTGCAGCTTGTCAAGCGCCAGTCATTGCACAGACTGACACGTTATGGCATTTCTTTCAAGGCTGGAGACAGATGATCTGAGAAGTTGGCTGCAGAATGATTTTTTTTCCCTCCTCCTACCCTGTACAGCTAAAGCCCAGAATTTTCTAAATTAGGCTGTGACTGTTTGATGTGAGGTGTCAGTGAGTTTTCTCCCAGGTTAATTCCATATTCTTTAACACAGGCCTTATTTTCATGGAATTATGGAATATCCTGAGTTGGAAGGGGATCATCCAGTGCAACTCCTGGCCCTGCACAGACACCCCAGCAATGCAACCCTGGGCATCCCTGGGAGTGTTGTCCAAACCTTCCTGGAGCTCTGGCAGCCTCGGGGCTGGGATAATTCCTTGGAATTCTGTTCCATTTCCTGGGGACCCTGTTCCATTCCCTGGGGAGCCTTTCCCTCCCCTGGCAGTCAGTTTTAGCAGACAATATTTGTCATACTCAGCTCAGTGTCCCTCATGACATTGCCTTTTGTTTTCCCAGCCCTGAGGTGAGGGCACTGTGCATTAATAGTGAAGTTTTAATCCCCTGTGTCACTCCAGCTTTGTGAAACGCAGTGTGTTTGTACTTGTCACCCATCCCCAGGTGATTTATGTGTCACCCAGGCAATGGGCTGGTGTGTCATGGCTCTGCTCTGATTAGATCATGAATTCCACCAGGCTGGCACTGCTCCTGGACAGGCTGCTCAGAAAATAACGCAGCAGAGCCTTGATAAGGAAATAAGAAATATGGCTTCTGCTTGTCTCCAGCACAGGAATTGCTGGAATTTAGAGCTCCATGGACCACAGAGCTGTAGCTGTGCAAATGTGACCCACTCACATTCCTGCAGGAATCATCCAAATCCTGGGGAAAAGCCCATGTGCAACCCATGTGCAGCTCTGGGAGGGTTTGGACAACACTCCCAGGGATGGGAATTTTTGGGGTGTCTGTGCCCTTCCAACTCAGGATATTCCATGAAAATGATAGCTGTGTTAAAGAACATGGAATAACCTGGAATCTCAGAGTGGGACAGTGCTCCAGGGGGAGTTGCTGCCTTTCCCTGCAGCACAGTTCCTGTGGCCCTGCAAAGGCACTTAGGATTAATCTGCTGGTAATGCTCCAGAAACAAGGGGATTATTGCTCCAGCTGAAAGAATGAGAGTGAAAGGCTCTTTTGTATTGCAGGCCCCAGTTAAACAAAAGGGAAAGGAAATCCTGGAATATTAGTGATAGGTTTTATTTAACTGTGTTTTAAATGAGCTGAGCTCTTCAGTCACTTCAGGACTCACTCAGCATATCTTATATATATATATTTATTTATTTATTTATTTATTTATTTATTTATTATATCTCTATATATATTTATATCTCTATATTTTATATATATATTTATATACAAATATAATTATACATATAAATATATTTTATATTTATATATGTTTATATATATTTATTTTATATATATTTCTATATTTTATATATTTCTAAATTTTATATATATTTTTATATATTTATTTATATATTTATTTATACTTTTATATAAGTAAATATATATAATATGTTAATGATATATATATATATAAAACTACCTTTGAAATAAGCGCAGTATTTCCTCTCATAATATTAAATGTAAATCTGCTGTCTGGCTCAGTTGGAACTTTTACTTAGTTCATACAGTCTCAAAATGTGATTTAGAATATTGATGTCGCCAACCTTTCTGATCTATGTAAAGTTTTTTTCGTTTGTTTTTGTTAAGAGGCTTAACTGCTGGCAAGTTTAAGGTACGAACTTCTGAAAGAATGTTTTATGTTCTGAAAGAACATAAAAATCCTGTCTTGCTGAAGGATGATTTTAAAGGCCAAAAGGGATTAAAAAGTTGGTTTTCTCCAGAATTATGGTAGCCCAGTTTCTGAAGTAATTTTCCATGAGGTTGCTTAGAAAGGAAAAGGAAGTTAATCTTCATTACACCCAATGATAAATGCAGAATCCTCTCTGTAGAGAAGGACAAGGTGGGGTGCTGCTGAAATGTGGGGTTGGTGGCAGCAGCTCCTGAAACCCTTCCACATTCATTACTTGCTCTTCTCAAGATCTTCTCCAGGCACGAGCAGGGGGTTCAGATCCAAGCAGGGAATGGCAGCATGCTCTGAGTGTGAGTCTGGCTTCTGAATCCCTGGCTGAGCTGGAGATCCCTCAGATTTCCCTGGCTCCAGCGCTGTTCTGGCCTGAGTGTGCTCACACAGACAGTGCACAGAATTCCAGGAGGGATGGAGGGGATTGAGGGCTTTGAGGAGGGATCTTTGGCTGGTGCTGGATTCCAGCAGCTGGGGCTGGGCTGGCAGCACAAACTCGTTTGCTGTGTGATTTTGGAGTCATGATTGACTCATTTGTGATCCTGGGCACGATGGGGGCTCTCCTGCCTGGAGCTTTGGGCACAGATGAGGTTCAAGGTGGGGATTCAGCTGCAGAGGAAGGGTTTCACTTTTTCCAATCCCCTCACCTGGATTATTGCACACATCACAGATGCTGAGGCTCCTGTTATTCTCAGGTATTTTCCATGTACACTTTATCCTCTGTGGTGCTCCCTGAGAGGCTCTCAGCTGAGAGGAATTGATGCTAAAGCTTGTACTTCTCCTAAAAGTCAGGGAGGCCTTTTGCTCCAGGCCAGAGATCAGAGAAAACCAACAGTGAATCAAAGCTGACAGGTGAGAAGAAATAATTTCCCATTCTCCACATCTGCAGGAATTCTCTGTAGAAGTGAATTCACTGAATGCCATCAGTCAGACTTTGTTTCTTCAAAAGCCTTGTTCAGAGCCTGCACAATGCTGCTCAAAATGTTCTTCTTCTTCCCACTTGCCCGTCAGCTATGTTAATTTATTATTATTTACCATAATGTAATTCTAACTCTAATTAACTCATAATTAATAAGCACTTGACATTTCCAGACTACTTCAGAGTTAATCCTCTCAACGCGCCTCTAAGTAGTTGTTGTTGGTAAAGATGAGAGGACCAATTTTCAGATTATTCCTCTTTATTGCAATGAGATCTATCACGAGGGGGAGAAAGAGGAAAGTGCAGGGAGTGAAATCCGACCTGAGAAGTTGGAGCAGTGGGATCTGAAGTGGTTGAACCTGGAGCAGGGGGAGTTTGGGATGGGAGGTGGCAGTGGGAATTTATGGGGCTGCCTGAGGTGTGCAGGAATTGTGGTTTGGGGTGTCCAAACCCCCTGGCTGGGAGAGGGCAATGTTGGCGCTTTGTCTTGGGTTTGAATCAAGAGATTTCAGTGGGACCTTCCTCCCTGTGAGAGCCCAAGTGCAGAGCGCCCTGGCTTTGGTGGAACAGCACAGAAAGCTGCTGTGAGCATCCCCAGGCACCCTCACAATCCCAGAGCATCCCACAGGGTCATTCTGTGCTGCTGGGATGACAGAATGGTGGCACAAGGGCTCCATGGCTGGCATCATCCATGCCCTGCCCTGAGGCTGCTCTGCACACCCTGGGCTGACCCAGATTTTCAGTGTTGGATCCCAGCTGTGTCACTCTGTGTTGGTTTGGGCTGAGTGAATAACAAATAACCAACTACTTGTGGCTCATAATGTGGATTTTTAAAATGTAATTATATAATATTACCTGAACCCATGGAGAAGAAGGTGAAGAATAAGGACTAGTTTCTGCCCTAAAACCACCATCTTGCTTTATATCTATTACTACATTGTAGAGCCTTAAACTCTGAGTTTCCCAGCATGTGATGTTACACACTTCTGTTCAAACTCCACACCCACAATCCCAGTTCCATCACTCAATTTTGGAAGCCTTCTCAGGTCAGTGCAGTGTTCTCCTGGGGGTCAGTGCCTGGCAGCACAGAAAGTCTGAAATTCTCAATGACCAGGGTTCCACCAGCTCAGAGCCTGAGGTGGCAGAAGCCCCTGCAGGGGAAGTCCCTCCCTGTCCCAGCCCAAGCACAGATCTCCTCGGGGTCTGGAGCATTCCCAGCTCCTGCAGCTCAGTTCCTTTCCCACCTTGCTGGAATCCCCCTTGCTGCTCCCCTCCTGCCCTTTGTTCTTATTCCCCGAAATTCCTTAATCAGCCACAAACACCATCTTAGGGAGATGTGAGAGCTGGGGGAAGGTACTGGCAAGAAATGGATTTTATTTTTTTTTTTTTAGTGTATATTTGAGATACATCTGTTAGCATTCAAAAACACATAATCACGTAGGGATTATATGCAGTGCTTTTTATTAAGAGCTCTGGGTGCCAGGGGTATATTCAACCCAAATCTGACTCCGACCATACATCCGAGATGATCATGTTTTATACTTTATCGTTATGTAACTTTCATGTTAATTATTAAACTTACATTGTTCTATAGATTTAGCTCCCCTCTGAATTTCCAACATAGTTTCTCATGATTCTTCTTATGGTTATATAATAATTATATTTAATTACTAAACAATCATCACATCTAACAATTATATCATTTATCATACTGCTTACGCAGGTGCAGTTGATCTGGGAAAGCACAAAGCCCAACATTTTAGATTCTGTCTTTAACTTTTTCCAGGGCTCCACTATCACATCCATCACTTCTGTGCTTTGCTGTCTCCTGTTCCTAATTCCTGGTGCCTTTTTAGTCCCTCCAAGGCAGAGAGGGTGCCCAGCTCTCCTGTCAGTGTTAGTGGCACACCCAAAGCCCTCTGCTGCTCCTTCAACCCCTGTATTCCCTTCTTCCCCACCATGAAACATCCTGGAAATACATATTTTTCTCTTGTCTGTGAAGGAAAGACCAAACCACACAAATCATCGCATATTTTAACTGAAGTGGGTAATTTTCCAATTTTTTTGGTCAGCCTGCAATTGACAAATCAGTTTTTCACAGAGCCTTAACTTGAGAGACCAATTCATCACTTGGGCATAATAGGAGGGAAAAAAAATCCCTCTAATAAATCAATTTTAACGGGTCAAAACTGTAATCCTTTCACTTTTCCGTTCCCTGGAGATACCCAGTGCAGCTGCTGTTTAAAAAACAAACAAGCAGCTCGCTATTGACTTCAGTCAGGACTAGATAAGACACAATCTATGCATGAGCAAGAGAAATCTTGCAGGAGATGTAGAATATAAGGGAAGTAGATTATCAGCCATGCAGAGTTATTTCTCCCCTTAAATAAAAACAGATTAGCATGCCAGCTTCCAAATCAATAACTGGAGTTTAACTTTCTTCCAAAGTTCACTCAGAAAACCTTTCAAAGGTTTTTTTTGCTGTTGTGCCAAGATAAAATGTGAAAGCACCAGCATTTGGTTTCTGGAAAAACAGTGCTTTTATCTTTATTTTGTAGGTCTTAAAGTATTTGTATCCTCCAGAATAATAAATGCTTAATTTATGAATTTTACCTGAAATCCATAGATTTCATAGGGGGTTTGATGTAATTCTTTCACATGAAGAACCCCCAATACTTGGGGTTAAATCAACTTCAAAAATTACCCTCTTCTCAATTAATACTCAGTTAAATTATTTGTAATCTTTAATAACAAATCCACTAAATTTGGAATGCACATGTTTATAGCAGCACCTAAAGCTGAGTTTAATGCCGGGTCAGTTATTGCTTCAGGCACTTTGGATGTGGAGAGCTTCAATTAAAAAATCAAAAAAAAAAAAAATCCCAAACTGTGTTAACAAAAGAAAGTTTAAAAAACTTCTTAGTGGAGCCCTAAAATAGGAGTTCTTTTATTGTAACTGAGTTTCTCATTGCTGTTTATCTTCTTATTACCTTAAATGACTTAAAAACAACAGGAAAAACAGCATCAGCAAAAAACAACAACAACAATAACAAAAAAAAAACCCAACACCAAAAAAACAACAAAACAAAAAAACCCTCCCAGTTTACAAAACGACCCAAGCAAAAACCAAAAAGAAAGTTAAAGATTTATTTTCAGAGTTCCACTTCCCTAGGTAGGGCTAAATCTGCATTTTTTAAAACTCCAGATGAGTAACGAGCTGAAGGTCTAAGTGGAAGCTGCTAGAAAAGTAAATAAATTAAACAAGCCCAAGTTCTTTAATTGTTGAATCTTCTCTTTTTTTTCTTTCCTTGGTTCACTAAATCACTTTTTATGGCTGGTAAAGATGCAGAAATTTACATCCTGTCCCAAAAATGTAAAAGCAGGAGTTAAATTTCCTTTGGTCCTTTTCCTTCTCTTCACAGTTAGTTGATCTGATGAAATAATTTGAAATACTGATTTGTAAGAACCCACAGCCTATCCTAGGAAGAACAAATTAATAGTGGGATGGCAAGAAGTAAAATAATGGGGATGGCATCGATTTCTTGAGTAATGTAATCCTTGCATCACTCTATTTTGGTCACAAGAATTGTTTCAAAAGAGGAAAGTGTGCAAAAATCCCACCCTCAGAGCCCTTGGGGTGGACACAGAAATGATTCCATGGATCCCTGGGGAATGGGGGAGGAATGAGCTCAGATTCCTCAGGGCTGCTCCTGAATTTCCTGAGAAGGTCACATTGGGAAACTCCCATAAAAATTTCAAGCCTCTCTGTAACTTTTCCATGTTTAATTCATCCTTGGTCTCTTGCATTCCTTTTCTTTATGCCGGGTCCTAAACCTTTCAACTGATATTATAAAATCTGGGCTGAAATGAGTGTTCTGAGGGGGGAGCCAATGGGAGCCAGTGGCTGAGATTTGGAAAGATCAGCATTTAATAGTTGTGCCTGTTAGTGCCAGCTTTGATGTGGGCACCAGAAGAATAAAGCTGTCTTTCTCAGTGGACATTAAGTTCAACTTAATGCAACACAGCAGGAGTCTTAAAATCAAAATGTTTGGCACAAGAGGGCAGGGAAAAACTTTTTAAAAAAATAATTCTGAGCTCATTCACATGCCCTGTAAAACGCTGGAGAATTCCAGGGTATTTACAGCTGCCAATTTCTGCTCACCTGGAGCCAGAGGGATGTGTCCAGTGCACTGAATGAACCTGTATTTTTTAGATATTAGATGTATAAAATAAGCCAGTGACTCAGAGAAATACTGGTATTGCTTACCCAGCTGTGCTTTCTTGATTTCCTGCTTCCCATATGATGTGTTCCCAAAAGTTCTGTTTTACCAGGCTGGAGAGGCTTGGAAATATGCAGATATCTGTAGTTTTTCCTGCAGATTTGGACTTGCCTGTAGGTGCTTAGTCACAAGCAAGTCCAAGACTAATTGTCTTTTCTAAAAATAAGGGAAATCTACACCAGAAGGGGAGGCTCAAAGGGCTTGTTAAAACTCTTGCAAGCTGAAGCAGAAGTTTCCCTAAAAGGAGCCCTATTCAGCACTTATTTGATGGGTGCCTGGGTAAACAGAACATTTGTGCTGCCCAGGCGTTCTGAATCTCGGTTATTTTTGCTTTTGCTCATTTCAGACAGATCTGCAGAGCTGCACTTCACCATTTCCAGGCTGTTCATGCTGTGCAGCCCTTGCCAGGGACGTGCTCGGTGACAGCTCTGGTGACAGGGTGACAGCAAAGCTGAGCAGCATTTTTGTTGTTGGAGGCTCAGGTGCTGCTCACACACAGATCTCAAATGGTGGCAGCCCCACATCGAGCCCTTTGCTGATAATAAAAGTCATGGTGCTTTCCAGAACAGCCCAGGAGGGGAACTTCCAATTCAGAATGAGCTTGGAGTGTCCGTGAAAGCATCCAGCAAAATTAGGGACAGCAGGCTCTTAGGGAGGGGAGAAATGTACTCGGTTTAAATTGGGAAAACACAGCAGAGGTGCTTGGCAGAATGCAGTAAAAGCTTTTGTGAGTGGTGAGAGAGATTTAGAAACCTCAGGCCTGTCCCTGCAGCAAGAAGTGAGGAAAAGCAACATCACTTGGTTAACTGTTGGGGCCACATAATATCAGCAAAAGCAGGAGATCCTCATCCCAAAGGTGCTCCTGAGCCTGAGAGAAGAGAGTTCTGTTTGTGTTGTTGTGGATAAAGAGTTGCTATTAAGTAGAGTGATTTAAAACTTCAAAACTGCTATTAAGTAGAGTGATTATTGAGTAGAATTATTTAAACTGGAATAGGGTGGGGTTAATTGGGATATTGGGAAAAATTCCTGGCTTTGAGGGTGGAATTGAATCCCCAGAGCAGCTGTGGCTGTCCCTGTAGCCCGGGGAGTGTCCCAGGCCAGGTTGGATGGGGCTGGGAGCACCTGGGACAGTGGGGGTTGGAATTATGACTTCCATGTCCCATTCCATGATTTAGGGCAGTGAGCAGTAATCTCCACAGCTGCTGTGCAGGGAGAACATGAACCAGAAAGGCCAAGGTTGGTGACCAGAGTGAATTTCAGTGGCTGGTGTGGTGACCCTGGGGTCACTGCAGTGTCCCTGTGACCCTGTAGCTCCCAGTGGGACTGGGGTCAGTGGGACCCGTGCTGGTGGACACCCCCACCTGCGTGGAAATTAATCTTCTTGGAAATCAAGCTGCAGATGGAATATTTCAGCTCTTGGAGGTGTTTCACGTGCCCTGAGCGAGCAGGTGGAGGTGGCTGTTCCCACAGAGCTGAGCTCCTTAGGGATACACCAAGCTCTTTCTCAGGGCAGCTGTTTCCCTGGAAAAACTGCCCAAAGCAGGAGGATTTGTCTTCATTTTCCCACTCCAGAGAGTTTCTGTTGCCTGTTTTGGGTCAGCATTTCCCTTGCAGTTTGTCATCTTCTGTGGCTGCAGGTAACTGTGGGCTGTGTTCAGTTTAAAAAGAGCTTTTTGCTCTGGTGCTCCTCCGCAGGGAGAGGGAATCCTCCACAAGGATTGTGGGCTGTGGATTCTGAGGAAAAGATCTGGGAGGCTGTTCAGGAAATTCTTTGTTGATAAAATCATGGAATGGTTTGGTTTGGTTTGGTTTGGTTTGGTTTGGTTTGGTTTGGTTTGGTTTGGTTTGGAGGGGACATCCAGGACCATCTCTTTCCACTCTCCACCTTCCTCTGGACCAGGTTGTTCCAGGTCCATCCAGCCTGGCCTCAAACACTTCCAGGGAGTTTCCCTCAAACAATTTCTTACCCTTTTAAATTTGGCACTGTGGATTTTACTGTGATTGTGTTGAAATTGCAGTGGATTAAGGTGTAAAGACCCCACATCAGCAGTGAGTTTGTGGCTTCCAGTTGGGTTTTCATCACCAGATGGGAAAAAATGAGCCCATTTTTGTGTCTCTTCTGGAAGCTCCTGCTGCCTGGCTTTGTGGGACATGGGAATGTTCAGGTTGCTCTGGAGCTGGGCTGGAATTTGCAGCTGCACAGGAGGTGATGAACTGAGCAATCCTTGGAGCTAAATATGCTGAGCAGTCTCAATTGCAAAGATTGAGGGAATCTCAAATAATTCCCTCACCCCTGGAAGAACCTATTGGTTCCTTATATCATGGAGAAAGAGCTGGCAAATCAAACTAAAATATACTCTCAAAGGAAATAATTAAAAATATTATTTGTGTAGGGTAATCCGTTGAACAGGAGGATGGGTGTAAGTTCTACTCAGCTCATAATTACTGTGGGTTGTGCAAAAATGAGCACAATTATCTAATGAGTGGAAATAGAAGCTCAGATGACTTGCTGGGGCATGTTTTGTGGTATTTCAGTGTTGCAGGGTGTTTGGGATTTGAGAATTCATGTGATTAATGCACGGGGAGGTGGTACAGACATATGGATTCATGACAACTGACAGTAAATAATGCAAAGTAAAGCTTGAAATGTAAAATAATTCCAGTTTTGTTGTAATGCAATTAAGCAGCCTTTAGTGCCAGGCTTAACTCCTCCCCTTTAATCCTCACAGAAGCTGTAAAAGAGTTTTGCTAAGACCAGAGCCTGGCTCTGCACATTTCTTGTCAGAGTTTTGCAGGGAAGGCAGTAAATGTTGCTGTGAGCTAAAGGAGACAAAGGGGCTTTGGTTGGTGCAATTGAAGATCAGCTTTGTCACAATCATAAACCAGGATTTCAGGGTCCTGGCCATAGAGGCAGCTCTGTCGTCATTAATAAATTATGCTCCTGACTGCTATATTTAATTATTTGCAAGGGTCTTTTATTTTTCCCCTCTTTAGAGCGATGCTCCCCACTCTGATACTGGTGGGGACAAAGAAAACAATCTCAATTTCAGCTTGTCCAGAGGTTTAAATATATCAAAGCACATCCTAATGAGTTTTGTGTTTAAAATTTAATATTATCCAAGTGTACCATTTGAGGACTGTGCCCTTTGGCTCCCGTTCCTGAGGAGAGTGCTGGGCAGGGGCAGCTCCTGTGCTCCCATTCTGTCTGCTTGGCACAGAAAAGTCATTACAGGAGAGCTTCCAGGGCTCTGAGTGAAAAGTTCACCCCCAAAGTTGTTCTTCAGGAGCCAGAAGTGGCTGCTGAGCTCTCTCAGTGAGAGTTATGGGGCAGGGAATCACAAACGTGTCACTGAGGGGAGCTTTAGTGCCCAGTGTGCCTGGGGGGCCCCTGGTTAACAGGAATTTTAAAGGATCCAGCCTAAAAAAAATGTCTCTCAAACCACAAAATATTGTAATCCAATATTTGGGAATATAAACTGTTGATTGGAGCAAACTGCTCCAGTTGGTTTGATACTGTTCTGGTGAAAATAGAAATCCAGATATTTGGGAATGGGATGAACAGATGAGGAGTCAATCTGAGATTCCTTCCTGAATTATTTAGGATATTGACAGGAGGAAGGAACTGCTCAGTGGTTTCCCCTGTGTTCATAATGCAAGGTGAGCAGTAAATACAATTTCTTAACTCAGCCCCCTGATTTATGGCTTCATTAATGAAATGGATGGAACTTCTTTCATTCATTACTTATTCAAATAGTTTGCAGAAAATATATGTTTTAAATCAAATGCATTGGAATTTCTAATGAAGCCTCCAGAGACACAGGGAGTGAATATTCAAAGAAATGTCTATATATACTGATTCCAGAATAGTTAATATATTGGCAAGGAAAAAAAAAATTCATCTTGGCTCAGTCATACCGTGCAAGATTTCTAATTCCCTGATGTGATGGATGGAACTAGTGTTCAATTGCCAAAATAAAAAATAAAATATGAAGTATTAAATATATGGAGTTGTTTTCTGTGGGTGGTACAGTCAGCAAGAGAACTCCCAGCATCATGGGAAGTGTCTGGATTAACAAATCCTGACAAGGAGATCCAGGGAGCACGTACAGGATTTGTGGTTTGGTTTAGTTTGGGTGCTTTAATTATCATTTTTATTCATTTATTTAAATTGGGCACAGCAGGAGCAAGCAGCACCTCTGTGATCCATCCACTGATCTTGGGTGCTCTTCCTCTAAAAGAGAAATAGAGCTGGACCAGAAAATAAAACATTCCACACCTACAAAATGAGGAATTTGGAGTTTGAGGTTGTGGTGGTGCCCTCAGGGAAGGAACTGTGGGGTAAAGAGGGGCTCCAGATGTGCCTGGATTGGGTTGGACAGGGCTGGGAGCAACCTGGGCCAGGGCAGGGATGAACCTTTTGGAGGTCCCTTGTCACCCTGATTTTTTAAGATTTTTCTAAACCTTCTGATGTTGACATTCTTGTAGCAAACTTTCTCACACACTTCCTGTAAATAACTCATTGTTTTGCATTCTTTTATGGAGGAAGAGGAATTGGATGGACTGTTGGTTTGTCCAGTGTCATTGCAGAGGTGGCACTGTCACCCTCCAGTCCACTGTCACTTTTGGAAAACTATAAATGTTGGGGTCAGAAAATGAACTTCCCTTTTCTCTTCACCTTTAGAGCAGCAGTGTGTGCTTGTGTTCTTTGGTGTCCTATAGTGACAGTCCCTGCCAGCACAAACCA
>JAWWEX010000017.1:2380694-2401109 GCA_035583215.1 Arremon brunneinucha
GTGCTCCTGGGCTGAGATTTGGGTCATTTGTCCTTGGTGCCCAGCTGGAGCAGGAATTGTTTTGTCTCCCTGCTCTGAGCACAGAGCTCACCATCCCTAATATGAAGCTCAGAATTATACACTAAAGCAGCACAGAATCTGAAAAATAGAAAAGATAAAACCTGAGATATCAGGGGCACTGAGGCACAGCAGGAGTAAATGCATTTTGGGGGTTCTTGAGGAAGTTTTTATTGGGGAAAGGCAAAACCAAAGTCTCAGGGTGTAAAATAAATGCTGCAGTCACTGCCCTGCCTTCCTCCCCCATGAGGAATTCCTGAGGATAAGGGACAGCAGGATAAGGGACCCATTAATGGATTAGGAACCTGTCCAGGAGCTGGAGAACATCAGACTTGTTTTGAAGACATACTCAGGCATCAGATCTTTTAGTCTTAAATTTGTTTTGCAGATTTATTTTGGTTGCACTGTTAAAAAGAAATCATTATTGTTATTATTACTTATTTATTATGCAACTTCATTAGCCAGCAGATTGTCAAAGCTTTAAACTACACAACAGTTGAGCTTTTACACCCTTCTTCCTGCAGACCTGAACAACTGCAGAACAGATGGTTCAGCTGGTAGTGGAGGTAAAAGGCTCTGCAGATTAAAAATTTGTTGGCTATTTTTATGCCATTTCTGCTTTGGCATTTTGCCTCACGTTTGCATCTTTGCCTGGCACATAAAATGAATGTTTTCAATGTTTTTAGAAGTTTTTTTAAACAACTAACAGTGCACAGTTTATTCTGTGTAGGAGCCCAAAAGTGAGAGCTGACCCACAGAAGGGGAGTTAAAAGTAATGGAAAATCTGTGGAATTTCTGATGACATTAATATTTTGGCTCAGGATTTTTTTTTTCTCCTTTCATTAAAGTCACTTTCCCTAAACAGGCTGTGCTAAGAATTGGCTGCTTTAAAATTATTCAGTCTCAACGCCTTTTAACCAGCGTTATATGGACATAGTGGCCTTGTAAGAGGCAAAATTTAATAAGAATTAACTTCAGAGGGGTCTGGGGTTGGGGCAGAATTGGCTGGAGATTCCCAAAAAAACCCCCAGTTTTTCCTCATATGCAGGAAAATTCTGGCCTGACCCCATTGCCCCAACACAAATTTCTCACTCACATCTTCTCCCCCACCAGCTGCACTCAGCTGTTTCTCTCTTTTTTCCATGGGTACAATTTTTTTAATGATTACTGTGATCTCCACAGGGACAATATTTAAGGAACTGTAATGTTCAACAACCTCCTTACCTTAATGGAGTGTTTATCTCAGCTATTAAATATTCTTCAGAGTTCTTCTAGAGGAAAACCTTGAGGTGCTCATTAAAATTAATGTGTGTGCTTTGTTTGTTTAGCTGCCAGAAACAGAAAAAACACACACACACACAAATGTGTTTCAAGGCTGGTAATGTGCAGAGGTGAGAACCAGGACATGAGGGGTGTGAAGGAATTGGGAACAGCACAGACTTCTTCCTAATTTTCTGGTTTTTTTGATGTTTTAAACCTACAGCGGTGCAGCACAGGGTGATTTACTGGCTAAAGTATTTTTATTAGAGGTACACTGCAGAATTAAAGGAAAAATAGGATGATGAAGGTAAATCCTCAATATTGGTGCTGTAAATTCAGCAAAACTTTGGAATCACACAAAGCAGCTGCTCAGCTGGTGCTGGAGCCCCAGGTCACAGAAGATCTCAAGCAGCATTAAATTACCCTGCTGCCATGGGAGGCACTGGAAAGGCCAAGAAAAAAAATAGATTCTGTGGGTAGGGATGAAATATTTTAGACAAGCTGATTACCTCATGCAGGAAAATGAGTTAATATTGCAGCAGCCCTATAAATTGTTTCTTCTTTTGGGGGTTGTTTTCAGCTGCTCTGATATTTGGGATTAAGGGGTTTCTCTTTGTGGGCTCTGGGTGGTGCCAGTGTCAGAAATCCCGTTTGTGGAGCTGAGGGCAGATCCCACATTTGTCTTGATAGTGGGCAAGGTGAAAGTGGAGGACTTTTACCTTAAATACAACGTTTTGCTTAAGAACCACTAAAATGTGAATATGAGCACTCTGATAATGGGAATGCTGTGCTTCTCTCCCTGTGTGTGTGTGAAATGGGTTCAGTTGCACCAGGAAAAGCAGATATTGGGAAAAGTTTCCTCGTGGAGAGGTTGTCAAGCATTGGAAGAGGCAGCTCAGTGGAATGGTGGAGTTTCCATCTTTGAAATGTTAAAAAAAACATGTGGGTGTGGCACTTGAGGATGTGGTTTGGTGGTGGATAGTTAGACTTGAAGACTCAAAGGTCTTTCCCAACGTCAATAATTCCACGATTCTTTTTGAAATTGCAGTATTTAGTGAGGAGTCTCAGAATCAGTCAAATTCTGAATGAAAAATGATTTCCATATCACATGGGCTGGACCCTGGAAATCACTAATGAACAACATAAAATCCATCTGTTATTACTGTGGGTCAGTTTTAGGCAAAATTGAATTATTTCTTTGTGCTAAGCTTTCATCATGATATTTTTTATATCCAGGTGATTTTAATTTATTCAAGCCCAAAACAATCAATAGAGAAAATGGACAGAAAAAACATGGATATTAGAATTGTCTTACAGGGATTTCTGATGTACTGGTTTATCTGGGTTCAGGGATGTTTTTGGGAGGAGCAGTGGAATTATTCCTGGCACTGACAGTGCTGACAGCAAGGCTGATTCTAGAATGATAATGGAAGATAGAGGGAATTTGGCCTTCATTTGAATAATTGGTTGACAAATGCAAAAAAAGGCAAGCAATAATTTTTAAAAATGCAGATTATAAGTAGCGAGTTTGGGGATTTACAGTAGTCAATACAAAAGAAAGAGAAAAAGGCTTAAAACATTATTAAAGGGGGAAAAATGGCCTAAATGAAAAATGGAACGAAAGAAAAAATTGCAGACGTATTAACATAGCAAAATGATCTCACAGGGAGTAGTTGGAGCTCTCTTTTAAAAAGGGAATATTATGTATTTCTTTGGGATTCCAGTCGGAAAATTAGCATTGCTGTTTCAGGGCGACTCTGTTGAATTGTATGCAAGAACATGAGAATTCAGGTAGCATGGTAAAGATTTATCAAAAATAAATTAAATGCAAAAATAGCACAGGTTGCAATGTCTAGACCTCAATAATTTGTCCAGAGCAGCAGTGAGATTTCAGGGCTGAAAATCACCTGTGGATCGTAAATTTGTGGGATTTAATTAATTTTCCATCAGAACCCAGAGAAAAGATGCTAGGAGGGAATGGCAGGTGTTCAGAAGACTTTGCAGCCACAATGTCCAGAAAATTCAGTGTAACACGTTTAAACCACCAACTTCCAAGGAAGACCAGACGAGTTCCTTCCTCTGAGTTGAACTCTGGACTTCTGGAGCTCAGGAGTCACTGCTGCCCCTCTCACTGCATTTGTTTTGGTCTCCTTGAGGTGTAGCTGGGATCCAGCTCTAAAGGAGCGTGGAACAATTACAAAAACAATGCTAACAACTCTTCCTCTGCTGGATGCCTGAAGTGGTGTTGGAGGTGGCTGCAGATCCGTGCTCGGAACTGGAGAAGAGCAGAGGGAGCGTGGTGAAGGTGAGCTGAGTAACAAATGAGAGCGTTCAGTTTGCTGAAGTTCTCCTGGCAGCACAACTGAGCCATCAGGAGCTGTTCACTCGCTCTTAATAAACAGCACCTGGAAGAACAGGGGTGAGGAAGGAAAATTGTTATTAGAAATTGAGGGGGTTTTGTCTTTTCTCCTCTGTCCCTCCTTCTGTGCTGCAGTAAATATTGATTTGTAGGCAGGAGCAACGAGGGCTTTGCCTGTGCCCATTCTGATCTCATCAGAGGTGAGTAGGAAAGGGCAATACTTAATGACATTTTCCCCAGACCAGAAATCACTCTGGTATTTTAAAACAACCCCAGCATTATGCTGAAAAACTAAAATAGCTGTCATTGGGAATCAGCATAAAAGTCGTGCTGCAAAACATTCTGGAAAGGGAATTCTCAGAGGAGCTCTGTAAGTATCACATCAGCTGTTTAGTGCTGCTGAGAACACTTTTATTTTGTTTTTTAAACATAATAGAGGTGCATATTAGAGTGGAAGGGAGAGGAAAGAGGTAGGAATTTACCTGACAGTGTGCAATGGATGGATTTGTAGCAGGATTCTGTTGTCCTGCCCATGGAGAGCTCCAAGGCAGCGTTCTGAAAAATCATGTCAGTGGCCTGACCCTGATTCCAGTGAGGGCAGAAATGACAGGAATTTAATGTTTGTTGTAGGGTTCTTGTGTTGTTTTACACACCCCAGGCCCCCTGGGTTGCCATCCTGTTAAAGTTCATGGCAAACAGAGCACTCCAAGCCCGTGTGCTGGGCAGGGAATTGCTGATCTGCCAGCAGTGGGGAATGCTTCATGTCGGGCCCTGACACTTGGCAGTTGGATAAATGGAAAAGTCTTGCTTAGAGCAGGGATGTTTCATCAGTGTAAATGTCACAGCTGGAATTCTGGGCTTTGGGAAGGTCAGGTTCTCACCTGCTCCCTGTGTGACCTCACACAATGCCAGGGGGAAGTTCAGTCTCACACCTCGGATGCTCAACACAGCTCAAAGAGCCACAAGCACTCAAACAGCACTCTCAAAACCTTCCTGATGATTGATGTCATCTGCTCTGGGATTTCTTTCCAAACCCACTTAAATCTGTCCCTGTGAGGATGAGGAGGCCCTGGCACAGGTGCTCAGAGAAGCTGTGGCTGCCCCTTGATCCTTGGAATTGTCCAAGGCCAGGTTGGACAGGGCTGGGAGCAGTGGAAGGTGTCTCTGCCCATGGCAGGGGTGGCTCTGGATCAGCTTTAAGGTCCCTCCCAGCCCACACTTTTCTGTTATTCTGTGCTCCTTAGAAATCTCAGTTTTCTATCTTAGCCAGGTTCTTTATCTTTGTCAGGAGTGATAAACTGAGGGAGCTCTCAGTTGGCTGCACACCTCACTTTGGTGTCAACACAAAATGTGCAAAATGCATCCACAAAGATGGATTTGCTTTAGCAAAGGCTTCAGGGCCACATTCAGGACAGCAGTTGGGCCAGTACTTTATATTGGTACTCAGTTTTTAAGAAAAAATGAAGAGATTTGATGTAAAAAGATACTTAAGTGTGTTTGTAACCTTAGGTAGGCTGATGTTAAATCTGGGCAGGTGTCCAGCTCCTGTGCTCATCAGTCCCCAGGTGCCACCAGAGTTGTTGCACTTCATTGGGTTTAATTTTCCAGGGAAGCACATCCCTGTCTACCAGCAGATCTTTGCTTCACCTGGGCTGACACTTGGCCTGGTGCCCATCTTTGTGTGTGAACCATCTCAAACTTTTAATAATCCTTCAAAAAAAAACAAATCAGGGAACAACCTGGAGAGTTTTACTGCTGATCAGGAGATGCAGCCCTCAAAAGCAGCAGTTGGGGTATTGGTGACTTGTCAGGTAGGATCTGCCTTCCAGCAACCTTGAGAAATTAGTGAAGAAGGAAAGATAAAGCCACAGTTAAGGAAAAAATTCATTAGGTAACACTTTTGTTTCTGATGCATCGTTGGATGCAATTAAATTTTTGGCAGGAGCAATGGTATGAAATGTTTTGTCCAGAAGGTTATTGTAGCTGGAACTGAGGCTGGACAGCCAAACAACCATTGTCATCAAAACAGGGGGGACAAAAGTTGGCTGCTTATAGAAATGCAAGGCAGAGTGCTGATTCCAGAGGGAATCCAGGCTGGATTCCTGCTGGAGACGGAGATCCTGACCCTGCCGTGTGTGAGGGTGGAGGAACCTGGAGGTGCAAAGTGCAGATGTGGTTTTATTCCACGAGGAACAGACATTATTCATCTATCATGTGGAACATTTAATTTAACCATCCTGCATTCTACAAAAAAAACCCAACAAAACAAATCCCAGAGCAACAAAAACAAGCCAGACCACCTCAAAAACAAACCAGCCACAAAAAATAAGGGAAACCAACACATTATTTCTGCAGGCAGTTAAATCACAGCCTTTTTATAAAACACAATTTCTGCATTTCTTACCTGACTGCAGCAACAGTCACGTTAGATAACAAATTATGCAGATTTGCTTTTGGAGACTTAATTTTTCCCCTTTTTTCTACCTCAGTTGTGTCTTTTAGAGAAAGCTGGTTGAAATGCCAATACTTTGAAGAGAGGATGTGGCTGTGAGTGTTCCCCCCTCTCTGGGGAGTTGTTTGTGGCCACCCAAAGCTCTGCAGGGCTGGTTCAGAGCTGCTGCTCCTCGTGCAGCCGGGTGTGAAGGGAGTGAATTATGGAGCTCAGCTTCTTGTTCCATGTTAAACATTTCAAAAGGAGCCTTGGCTGAGCAGGGTGGGCTCTGCTTGCCCTTGGAAGGAGAAAGTGTCTCTTGTCTTGGGTTCATGTCGAGTAATTAGTTTTCTTCAGACCAAAGAATAACTAATTCAATGGAGTTTATCTCAGTAAAGGGTCAAACAAAGGCTTTGCTGTTTTGTGAGAAGTTGTTACAAAGCAAGACAAATAAATACATCCTCCAGCTGAAACACAGCTTTGTTCAGAAGCTTCAGGAGCTCTCGTGGATTTGATTTAAGGGTCCATCCAAGCCCTCTGCAGGGCTTTGGTGAAGAGCTGAGTTTAATAAAGGGAATCATCAGGGCCCTGCACAGTGGTGGGAGGCTCTGAGGCTGATAAACAAGCTTTGCTTGTCCTTTAGATGTGTTTTTGAATAACATCTTGCTTTCCTTTCAGTGCAATAAAGGGGAGGTATCAAAGCCTTTGGGCATTTCCCCTGGCTGCCAGGCTAATTAACCAGAGTGCAGCTCTTTGTGGCATGGCTTGAGATTTCACTGATCACATTTATCAAGGCAGATCAGCAGAGGATCTTTGGTTGTTTTATTTTTTGGCTTTTTACTGAATTAAGGTAGGTGGAAATGAGGCATGTCCTGGTTTGGGTGGTTCAGGATGTTCTCTCACCTCTCTGCTGCTCCCCCTGCCAATCCACTGTTCATTTTCACTAATATTCCTAAATGTGATTCCAAATAGTTACACAAAAGTCACTTCAGAAACACGGGGCCGTTGTGAGAACACAGAAGGATTAAGGGACACAGGATTGCAGCAGGAAAGGGGCTGAAGATGGAGCAGCCAGGAGTGTTTCACTCAGGATTGATGCCGTGTCTTGTGTCACAAACTGGCTTTTCCAAAATTCTTGGAGAGAAGGAAGAGAAAGAGCTGGCTATCATTGAATTGATGTCCCAGCTCAGTTATTTACAATTTAGTAAGGAACTTACTAGAGGTTTTTTAAACCTTACAAGGTTTAAAAAATGTTCCTTGCAGTTCAGTCCCTCCTAAAGGACATGTCATCCATACCATCTTATCAGCCAAAAAAAATCATATATATATTTTTGTAGACATACCTGTTTCTTGGAAAGGTCATCTCTGCTGAAATGTTAATTACATGTTGGTGCTGTTAAATATTAATAGACTAAAGTTCAGCTACAAAAAGGCTTTATCTCGGTTTCATTGTAAATACATTTTTAGTGCTGTGTCCTAGAGATCCTCATGGATAAAAAAAAAATTCCTTTTAGTTTTCTTCCTCTCAAGTTGCTGCTCCTGGGAAAAGCAGGCCCATAAGTTAGTGCTGTAGCAATAAATTTAAATTCTTGTAAGCAGGAATTCAAACCCAGCAGTGCTGCTACAGAAACTCTTAATAAATTAAACACATTCATTGCACTTTACCAGATTATTAAAACACTTAAATATTATTAGCTGGGTTGCCTGAGAGCAGTGGGCTTCTCTGCATGGAAATGTGTGCAGGGAAAAGCTTCCAAAAAGTCCCAGTAGGTGGAGGATGCTCAGTGATTCTCTCAACTTATTCCTCTCTCCTTTCTGAATTCTCTGTGTAGCAGCCTGGATCCTTCCTGAAATTAATTGTTTTAATTATGGCAAATGGCTTGAATGGCTTCTGTGTGAGGGAAGAATTAAAACTCTGGGAGGGTTTAGTGCAGAGAGGGGACATAAAGAGGGCACACGGTGGAGATATCCCAGTAATGAATTGCCACACACAAAAAGTAAATCTGGCACTTGCACTGAGCCTCTCTTATAGCACAAGAACCAGGGGACTTGTAATGAAGGAGAAAGGCAGCAGAATGGAAGCCCTTAAAGAAAATAAATATTTATGCAAATGCATAATTAACCTGTGGAGTGAATTCCTGCAGGAGTGGAGTGAAGCCAAGAGCTCGGTGGGGTCCAGGAGAGGATTGGGGGTTTCTGTGGGTAATGGGAACATCTGGAGTCGTGTTGGATGGTGTGGGAAGAGTGAAGGGACTGCAGGGACAGGGAAATGGCACTGGCAGCACAAACCTGGCTCAGGAGGGAGGAACTTCCATAACCAATCATTTCACTCAGGTAGATGCCTCTGTGCCACTTATTTTGGGAGGAGATTGGGCTGGGACAATGACAGTCCTGTGCTTGTTTTACCCCAGCTGAGCCAGGAAGAGAGGTTTGAACATCAGGGGGAAACACATCCAGAGCAAACCAAGTGTTTTCTGTCCTGTGCTCTTGTTATGCCAGCATTCCTAAAGACAGGCAGAATAAGTAAATAAATAGAATTCAGCTTTGGGAAGCAGATGAGTTTTCCAGGTCTGCTGAGATGGGGTTATAGATAGGTTGGATATCAGGAAAAAGTTTGTTACACAAAGAGTGATGAAGTTCTGGAATGGCTGCCCAGGGAGGTGGTGCAGTCCCCATCCCTGGGTGTGTTTAACAAAGCCTGGATGTGGCACTGGGTGCCAGGGTTCAGTTGAGCTGTTGGGGCTGGGTTGGACTCGGTGGTGCTGAAGGTCTCTTCCAACCTGGTGATTCTGGGAATTCTGTGATGGGAGCTGTGTGCTGGCAGCACTGCTCAGTCCCTGTCCCTGCTGCTTTGCCCATCCAATGTTTCAGTGTTCCCACTCTCTCTGAGGGGTTCATGTTTGAAATCCTGCCCTAACACAATATCTGCAGACAGATATTGTCCACAGTTCATCGACTTGATAAATAAAGCACGTCCACTTTCCTTGTCAGGGTCTCTGCCAGTGTTTTGGAGACCAAGGATATGGCTGACCCACATGACATTATTATTTATTATGTTATTTATTTATTGTATTATTTAGCCTATTTACTTATTATTATATATATATTATATGTATATATATATTTATTATATATTTATACAATGTTATATTATTTTATTAAGTATAATATTAAATATCATATTATATATTATTAATTATAACATTTATTTTATATTGTATATAGTATATTATATATTATACATTATAGATTATAGATAATATATTAATTATATATTATATATACATTATATATAATATAATATTATATATTATATTATTAGCCTATTTACTTATTTATTATTATATTATTTATTTATTATTTAATAATATTTTTATTTATTTATTATTTATTATTTAGCCTATTTTCCCCTTTGCTAATAACAGCTTTATCCAAACCAGCTTCCCAGAAGCTCTCCACCCAGCCCATGCAGGGAATTGTTCCCTGCAAACACAGATGTTGAGGGAGTGCAGCAGACATGAGGCAGGCTGGATTTCCATTTCATCCATTAACCTTTCCAGAATCTCTGCCAGAAGGTGCCCACGGTGTTTTGGCCTCTTTATTGATGGTCTTCATTACCCCACTTGTCTGAGAAGGGTTTTTTAAGATCAAAGCAGGAATTCCACCTCAGCACAGACAGAGGTCCCAAAAGGCTTCTCATTCACACTCAATTGATTCTGTGGCAACCTTAAACGTTTCCCAGCCCATTTCTTACTGACCTGCTTCATTCCAGGTGATGTTTGAAAGCTCTGAGACGTGACAGAGATGATCTGAAGTAGGTCAGGAGCTGCCCCACTGCTGCATGTCTGCACTGCAATTTGTTACTGCTCAGGTAACACAGTGCCTGAATAATAGCAGGTTCTGTAAAGCAAATATCTTAACTTGAAGTAACAAATTACTTCTGTGGTGGAAATGAAGACAAAATCTGACTCATAAGTTTAAAATAGTCTTGATTTTATTCTGCAGGGTTTGTCATTATGGTTCAGAGTGTTAGGGTAGTTAGAAACAAGATTTTCTTGGTGCTAAAAGCTTGGAGCTTGAAATGTCTTGATTTTAGGCACGATAAGAAAAACTTAGTGAAAACTCCTTCCATACTTCTCCTTTCTGACCTGTGCATGTGAGACATTGGGACAGACCCCGTGAGGACCTTCCCAGCACAAAGCTCCCTCCTGTTCTTGCTCTGCTGAGTTTCCCATCCTCTCTGCAGGGAAATGTCCACCCTCATCCTGCCTGGACTGGGCCCCTTTGCATTCCCCATTGCAGGGGAGTATAAAACAACACTGTTGCTAGATATTTACTGCTGCTAGAGGTATACTCTGTTGTTAGATACAATCTGTTAGTAGATATTTAGTATAGAGACTCAACAAGGTAGAGGCCTTGTCAAGCCTCTAAAGGGGAAAGATGCTTTAGGAGTTTTAGTTTTTATACTTCCATATATCTGTATTCCTGCAGTTCTTGAGTGTGTAAATCTGAACTCCACACCCAGTGCCAGCTGCTGCTTCCCCATTTTGGGCACACACAACAATTCCTCTCCAGGCCTGGCAGTCAAGGACACCTCACTGCCTCAGGGCCCAGAGATGGAAACAAAAGTGAGTTGGGGCAGCAAACTGGGGCTCAATGCCTTCATTACCTGAAGCTGGAATTGGAGGATGAAGCCCCAAAGTGCAAATGGCCCAAAGTGATAAAAGTGTGAAACCCGTGAGCCGTGGGGCAGTTTGGGTGTAGGCCCTGGGGGGCTTGGTCTGCCCTGGATGTACCTGAAAGGCCTTCAATCAACAGAACTGCTTTTTATTCCTTTAACTCTGTCTGCCCTCTGGTTTTAGGTGCCCCAGAAGGCATCACCATGTCTGGAATGGGTGCCTTTAAGCTCCAGGGGGTTCTGGTTCAGAGCTGCCATGAGCAGCCCAGCACCTCCTCATGATGAGCTCTGTTTATTGTGGCCTGACGCTGTCTGAGGGAGCGTGCAGGCTCAGAGCTCCTTTGGAGCACTGTCTTCTTCAAACCCATCTTTAATGTGCTCTTTGTTTGAGAGCTCCCTTTGTAATTTAGTTGAAGCTGAATTATGAAAGGATCCTGATCTAAATGAGTCACCGTGCCTCTAGAAAGAATGTGACAAATATTAAATATTCTTGTGTCGCTCGCAGATCTGAAAGCAAATCCATTCTTTCCCTTTAATGCTGTTCCTGCCTTTATATTCTGATGATTCATCCCACATTATGGTGCCAATTTTTTCCCCTTCTTCCCAAAGCTAACAGGTGTTCCTTGGATTTGTCTCATCTGGTAGGGATCACTGTTGAGTCCAGCTGGAAATTTCCCATTCAGGAGCCCCTGCACTGGGCATTGTGCACCTGGGCCCAGCTTTCCCAGTCCAGCCCAGCGTGGTCAGGGCTGGACAGCTGCAGCAGCAGATCCACATCATTGTCTGGGCTGGGTTTACTGCCCAGGGCCCTTGTACCACATTATGGAAATGCAGCTGCTCCTGCCCTGAGATGGTGTTTGCAGGAGAGTGGTTAAAAGCAGGTATTCATCCAGAATTGTTCCCTTTTCTAAAAACATCAGCACTGCACAACAGTAACATCAACCACTGTCCTTAGGCAGGAGTTGGGGATTTTTTGCAGCTCAGTGAAAGCTTGTTTTAATAAGGTTACATTGTCCAAACTCTCATCTTTTTAAATGAAAATGTTCTGCCAGATTGAGATGGATGAGTAAATGATGAAAATCCAGCACACGTACAAGTTCTCCTCAGTCCTGCCTTTGGCAGGCAGTGGCTCCACACATCTGAAACCATCACAGGCAGCAGGACTGTCCCCATTTGCTGGGAAGTGCCAAATGGCATTTGACAAATATTAATTCCATTTGATTGGATTGTAGCGCAATATTTTATTTGCAAGATGTTCAGACCTAATTAAAAAATATTTTTGACTTACTAAAATACCTTGGAAAACATCAGCCTTCTTTAATTGGAATCTGATAAACCAAGAAGCCAGAGCAGTCAGCCCTGTTTTAATCTGATTCTGCAGAAGTAGAAATTGTTGCAATGCTGAGTAAAGGAAGATTAGAAAAAATATGTGAGTGCATTTTATATTCTAATCTCTTTGGTTTGGTGCTAATCTGAATATATTTAATTTCCTTCTGAAAAATGTAGGGGAAAATTTAAGAGGGAATAGTAATATCAAGTTACCCTCATTTTGTGACACTGATCTTTGACAAAAACACCATTTTTGTTATTGCCTGTCATTGTAACATTTCAACTCCTTTATTGAAGCTGTTAGCACCTTGATTTATATAACATTGTAAAGAATGCACAGGCAAAGTCTTGCCCAAATTCCTCTTTTCTGTTGGAAAAAGTGATGTATGGAAGAGTTGGGAGAAGTGTTAAGAGTCAAAGCTCAATGCACAGCAGTGGCTGGGGTGGCACCGCTGCTTTGCAAGCTCCTTTCCAAAACAAAGCCCCTGACAAGGTTAATTAGAACCAGGAATGTTTCACTGTGGGTTCAGCACTGCTGGAATGTGCTGATTCAGATGAGAACATTGTCAGGCTTCCTACTATGGCTGATTATCTAGACCTTAATTATTATATAAATCAATTCAGGATAAATAAGACCTTCTTGGTGTAATGGCTCGCTGCCATTTGTGATTAATATTTCATTAGGCACCAAGCCATCAAAGCACTTAAGCAGGTGCTCAATTTTAGCCACTTTAGTCAATTATACTTGGAATTAGGCATATGTTCCCAGGCTTTGCTTGACTGGACTGTTCCCCAAAGCTGAGCTGACCTTTACCTTTGTCATTAACATCAGTGAACAGTTTCTGTCTGTGCACCACCAAGGATTAAACATAAGAAATTCGCTTGTTCTGCTCACAAACGAAATGTTGTCACCATTTCCAGGACTCTTTTGTCATCCTTCCATATGGTTGAGAGGATCTTTTCCCCAAAGCCTTGTTTTGCTTTGTATCCTTTGACTCTCCAGGTGGCAATCACGTTAATAACTGAATTATCAGCCTTTAGAGACACGAGCCAACAAAATGTGTGTGCTGCATCTTTTTTTTTCCTTGTAGTAAACAGATTAACTGTTGTAGCTTTTCCATATTCCTGCAGAAACATCTCACCATTATCTATTTTATGTGCTGATTTTTGCATCACCAACAGGTTTTTACACACCTCTTCTAATGACTTACTTTGATTTGCCAGTATTTTGAAAGATAAATTATCAAAAATCGTGGGCTAATAATGCCAGCCTGAATTCTGGGACCAGTTTTCCATGGTTTTTCCAACCTTTTGGTGGTGGGATCTGTGCAGGAGAACAGGGAATGAGGAAGGCTGGATGTGGCAGAGACACATCTGTGAGACAAGTTTGTGAGCTCTTATTTATGCTGGCATTCAGTTCAGTTTCTTTGTTACCTTTCTCCCTGCAGATGAATAATTTCCAAAGCCTCTGTTCTCGTTACAGATCTAGTTTTGAGTTCTTTGTGCTTTGGAAAATTCCAGTGTTGCCACATCTCACTTTCCTTGATTTTCTCTCTCCTTTCCAGGACGTTGTAGGAGAGGTTTGTCCTCCCTCTGTGCTTCCACCCCCTGTGTTACTGCTCTGGATTTGCTGTTCCCAAAGATGTCAAAGTGCATTTCAGGGGATGCTCAGTAAGATATGGACCCTGATGTCCAGTTTAAAATGGACTGAGGTTCAGAAAAGCAGCAAAATTGATTTTTAATTGTGTTGCAGGGCTGGAAGGGGAAACACAAGATGCAGCTCAAGGAGGATTTGTCCATGAAATGATTCCACTGAGGTCACGGGCTGGTGGCACTTGATGGGCCAGGATGTCTTTGCTGCAGCCTGAGTGGGCTGGAATCCTTCTGGGAAGAGGATTATTGCTTTGCAAAACTTTGTCCAGTTTTATTTGTGAGCAGCAAAATTCCCTGACTTGTTCAGGCAAATCTGAAGGAGTTGCTGGTTTTCGTCTGCTGGAGAAATAAAAAGGGGGTGATCTGGAATTCCCATAATTTGTAGGATATCTGGACCTTGATTTCACTATTGTGTGCTGAGGACTTTGCAGTCTGAAGTGAAAGATCAAAATATTTTGTGGTCAGCAAGGAAAACCTTCAGCTTTCATGGCAACTGGAAATATTGGAGAAATGTCAATCCCAGTTTTCAGAAGTGTCAGTAAACTGGAAGTTATATCCATGATGGACAGGACTGTGGGACTTTATTGTTGAAATCTTTAATAACCAGCATGAATTAAACTGTGGATGCTCAAGAGGAGAAAGAGAAATTAGGAAATGGTTTAATATGAGTAAAGAGTAGCCAGAGAGGGTGGTGGTGTGACCTGGATTAGGTGGTTTATTTGGATTCTTTTTTTCTTTTGTTATTAAACTATGAAAGAAGGGTTTGATAACTTAACAAAAGTTCCCAAGTTTTATTTGGATTTCATGAGAGATGATATATTCCCATAGCTTGAATTTCCACTTGTGAGACATTACAAAACTGAAATATCTCAGTGGGGTAGGTGACAGAAACAGTAAAAAAATAATCTCAGGTGATTTGTGTGAGACTTCAGAATTTGCTTTAAATACACTAATTATTTTTTTTCTCAAAAGACATTAAATGTTTGATTTCTGTAGTCCTTCTGCCAAATGTCTGAAATTGTGTTATTCCATTATTTTGTTGTTGATAATTTTTATGATGAGAGGGGGTTGACAAGTAATTTCAGAGCTGAACTTGAAGATATGAGCTGGTGTTTCCTCCTGTAACCACACAGCAAAGGCAGCCTGGCTGAATCCATCCCCCTGGAGAGCAGGAAAACTCTGCTGGGTTCCAGCTCACCTTCAGAAATCCTTTCCTGATAAAATCAACCCAGAATTCATGAAAATCAATGGGAAAATGGAAAGTGATTAGCAAAAATAAGCCCAAATTTCCCCTTGTAGTCAATCCAAGGCAGAGTTTTGAGCTGGCTCCAGTGCCCACAGGGTCTGTTCCTGCTGGGGACATTGATCCTTTGATATTCCCATCTCTTTGTCTTCCTTTTTCATCTCAGAACAAAGTATTGTGTTCTTCAGCTTTGACCAAAGAGATTGGCAATGGGACAGGAGGAATAATCTTACCTGTCCAAGGCCCATTAATACTCACAAAAATATGCTCTAAATGAGACATTTATACAAATCAATATACATTAAAATGTATGGGGAGCCAAGGCAAGCCAAGCAGAACTTGTTCTTTAATCTTCATTAAAAATAAAAGATTAAAAATTTATCTCTTCCTACCTAATGCAGAGAGGTGTGGTGAAGGGAATGTGACCCGAAGTTTTAATGGAGCAGCACTTAAATTTTATTATCTGTACAAAAAAAGGATTTTCATAGTGGGAAAAAAAAAGGATAATATACTTTTAAAAAAGCAGCAAACAAGCAAACAAAAGGGCTTGTTTGGTTTATGGAGCAGTATTTTTAGAGGGATACAGGCTGGGATTTTTAACTGTGGGCAGGCTGAGCTGGGTCCCCACAGCAGCATTTCCCTTTTTATCTGTCTCTGCATCTGCAATGTGCTGCCTTCCACACCCTGGACTCGTTTGGTTACCAATGTCAGGGAGAATTCTGTGCATAAACAGGGAAATGATATGGATGGGGAGGGGAAAATGCAAGGGGTTGAGGGGAGATTGGGGATGTGGTGAGATCCAAGGCCAGGGGCTTGGAGCAGCCTGGAACAGTGGAAGGCGTCCCCATGGTAGGGGTTTGGAGCTAGGCAATCTCTCAGGTCCCTTCCAACCCAGGCCATTCTGTAATTCTCTGAAAAAAGCAGGATTTTGGTTTCCATCCACCCTCTGCACCATTTGGGTTACATTTTTTTGCCCTTCTGTTTTTTGCTGTCCCCTTGACAGGGCTGTGAATAATTTCTGCCTTCACTGTGTCCCTGCAGTCCCTCATTGCACCAAAAGCAGAAATCAGTCCTTCTGTGAGCCCCTACGAGGAGCAGAAGAGAACTGCAACTTTTATTTCCTTTATTCACGCAGAGTTTTTAAGTGTATTTGGTATTTTAGGTGTGATCAGCTGAAGTGCTTTGCAGTTGCTGCTGATCTCACTTTTTTATCCCAGCACTGGCCATGGGCATAAACAGAGTGGAGCTGGGCTTTCAGCTCAGGGTTCAAGGACCTCTTGTGTCTAAAAGCTGCTCCTCTTACCCATTACTCCAGCATGTTATTTATTCTTGCAGCTAAGAATAAAATCTTTCTTCTTTCCCTTTTTTTAAGACTTGCAACAGCTTGCAGGAGTTGCAGGGTGAGCGTGAAAAGCTCGGTGTCAGAGGGGCAGGAAATGCTTTGTAGTGCTGAGCCAGAGCTGCTTTCCAAGGAATTCATTTTCTGCAGAGATTCACACCAAAGAGAGGGCAGAGAAGCCACGCAGGCAATGGGGATAAATCCTGGGGAACTGTGAGGATTAGAGCTGATTACAATCCTCAGGAGCTCGGGTTGTGACTTCCTCAGAAGTTACAATCCCACTGACAGGACGGGGAGGGCACGGGGAACAGGAGCAGCAAAGTTTCCTTGGATTTTTCAGGCAGGATAAGAACCTCACTTTCACCAGGAAGTTGAGTGGATTTACAGCTCATTTGGGTCTTTAGGTTTTGTCTGCTTGGAGCTTGATCCTTGGGGCTTGGGAGTAGAAACAGAGACATCCAAGTGTGGCCATTTGGCCATTCCTTTCTAGTCCTTCCTGGTTTGGATTTCCTCAGCTTATCCATTTTAATTCCCTATACAAATAAAATTCATATATATATATATATATATATATAAAATGAAATACATATACGAATTTTATGATATTCATATACATACATATTCATATATGGATAGTATAAACTTTATATACATATATAGATATATATGTGTATATATATATGTGTGTGTGTGTATATATATATATATGTTTTTCCTTAGAAAATCTATCCCCAAAGTGACAAAAAATATAATTACAGAGCTCCCATTCATTTCAAACTGTTGTGCTAAGTAGAACCAATATCTATGAATATTAAGGGATTTTATTTACCCCATTATGTAACATTGGCCACTATTGGGTGTTGATACCCTCACTTCAATTATTGCAAATACTGGGGGAAGGAGCAATTTTCACACAAGATGAATTTTCAGAGTGGTAAGCGATGGTTTGATGTCCAGATTTTCTACTTGAGGACGATCCTTGCTTATTGTTTTCCATAAAGGAGGCTCTGCATGAAGCACTGCATTAAAAAATAGTAGCATGGGAATGGAAAAAATTAATAGTCTTTTTTATATATATTTTCAAATTGTGATCATACGCATGTGGGGCCAAAATAAATATCAACATTAAACTGCTCAGCTAAGTAACCATGATTTTAAGCATCAACAGAAAACAATTCCTCTAAAATCAGATAAGAATTTTTGGGAGAGGGCAGAAGGAAAACCCTGAGATTGAAATGTTTTACCTCAATTCCTTCAGAGAGCCTGGAGGCAGGAAGAGCAGGGAACTTTTGCATAATTCCACGTGGAATAATGCAGGAGGAAGGAGCATGGCACTTATGGACTGATATTGTATTTCCTTGAAGGAAAATGTTCCTCAGCATCCTAAGCCCCGTGGTAGAAAAGCCCAACATATTTTGCTGAAAGCATAAGTAGAAAACAAATTAAACTGATGAAGAGACTGTTAAATATCACTGAGGAAACTCGGAGCACTCATTGTATATGTTAAGAAAAATAATAGTGCTCTCTATTACCCACTAAAATATAGGGAAAGTTACTGTTGGTGGGAAAGCATGGATTGTTATGGGATAATAAAAATAAATCAGGAGTGTTAAGGCCCAGGTTCCATTGTGGCTTTGTCAGTGTTTGCTGTAACTGCTGAGTTATAATTCCATTTTCAGTGAGTGCAGGGTCCACTGGGGTGTTGCACACCAGTTCTTACATTTAGTGTCCATTTTAATGCCCAGCCTGGCTGATTTAAACCACACCTGAAGTTAATTAACTAGACCAGCATTAAGATTATCTCAGAGAGCCAAAAAGTTCCATTTCAGTGTTAATCATGGTTGTAGCTACAGCTTTTTAATTTGATTTTTTTGTTAGTGGAGATTCAGGAGTGGTGGAGTGCCCAGTAGTGCAGAGCATTCCCAAATTCTTCATTTAATCCAAACTCATAATTACCTACAATTCATACTGAAGGCTAAATACATAACAAACAACGTGGCTGGATGGGGCTTAAATTGAAAACCAATCCCAAGACAAACATTATTATTTACACTTTAAAATAAAAGCCTGTACTCAATACCGTTATTCTGCTGTTTTCCTGCTCTGTAATTTCTCCTGAAAGATTTTTTTGTGCTCTACAATTTTGCAGTGCTCATCCTCCTGGTTAGATTTTCCTCTAGATTAACGACACTGAGCTTGGTCTGATTTGTTTTTTTGAGTAAATGGAAAGTTCTCTCTGAATCCTTTGGTTGGAGGAGTAAATTTGAGAGCTGGATTTCTTTCCCAGTTTTAAATCTGTCAGGTTGATAATAGTGGGTAATAATATTTTAATATGACACAAAATCGGCCATGATTTTGATATTGATGATGATATTTTGATATTGATTGATGATATTGGTGGTGCTGCACTGATCCCACTGCCCTGGGCTGAGCAGGGCATCAGATCTGCTGGAATTCCACAGGGATCAGTGTCCCAGTTAAAAACAGGAGTGCCAGGAGCAGTTTTTTGAGGCAAAATGTTGATTTTGGAGCAGATGCTTGGCAATCAATGGTTTTGTAGCCACGGGGCAGCTCCTGCTTTTCTTCTCTGTGCACTCACCATTCCAGCAGGGATCTCCATGGTATTTCTTTTTGTGGAGAGGAGTTTCTTCCTGTGGGTTCTTTGTGGAATCAATGCTTTGATTGCCTCCTATGATTTCACACAGTTTGAAGCCCGGCTTTATTGTAATCTTGGCTTAACAGCCTCTTCCACACTGGTCAGGTTTCCAGCTAGGCAGCTCTTTGAAACTTCACTTAATGCTTTCCTCGTCTCAGGGCAAAGCAAAAGATTTTGCCAGCCTTGACTGTGAGATAAATGGCTCAGATATTACTTTTTATGAGAGATTTCCCATGTTTTTCCCTTGAATCTTATCACCATACTCCCCTCATTTCAAAGGTGCTGCTTTAGTTTGTGTGCTTTATTTTGCTCTGTGCTGTCTGCTCCACACAATCTCCCCATTTCTTGCTGCTTTTGTTTAATTGTGATTTCACATCTCTTGTGCCTCCCAGTTCTCTGCTGGGGTTTTTTTATCTAATCAGAAGGATCTGATGGTTTGCAGGAGCACTGCTGCTCTGAGGGAAGAGCCAGGAAGGGAACCTGCTTCTGTTTGATTGTGTATTTACCACTTCTGGGGGTGTTCTTTTACTGAATAATGATCCAGTCACACCAAGACTTCAGAGCATGGTGAATTACAAACTGCCTGCAGTTTGTGGGCTCCTGTTTAATTGTTTGCAATTTGTTGAGGTATAAAGTGCCTAAGTGCATGAAATCTTTAGGACAGAGCTTGTTTTTCTTCTGCATTTACTCTCTGGGGTGAAACTCAGTCTTTAATTCTTAGCCTAAAAATGAGACTGGAAAACTTGGTTTTTCCAAAGAATACAGGCATTCCCCACTGTGTGATATCAGGGATTTACACATTCCCAGCCTCATGGAAGCTTCACTTTCTTTTCAGACCTGTAAGCAGCCTTCAAGAAAATCCCTTTTTTTATTAGCTTATCCTCCAACTCCCAGCACAGGGCTGGATGAAGTTGTGTAGATACCCCAGGAATCAACTCTGTCGATATTTTCAGCCTTCAGAAGTTCAGTTTCTGCTGCTGGGCTCCTTTTCCTCACTGGTTTGCCCATCCCTGTGGCTGAGTGGAATGTCAGAATCCAGGAGTGTGGTGTGAGGCTCTGCCTGGAGTCCTGCCTTGGCATTTGTGATAAAAGTGAGCAAGATCAAAAGTTCCCTTCCCTGGATATCGAATCCTGCACGCCCAGAATGTGAATCCTGGGTTTTATGAACAGGAAAACTCTTGTTAAAAGTTCTGTAATTATTTATCAACAAACAGCTTTCCAGGTGACAGTTCAGCTCAGACAGAGGGATTCTGCATGAGCTGTTCTTTGTTCTTGCAGCAGCTCCTTCAGGAAAGCCTCAGCATCCTTCACCCCTCTGATGCCTTGTGCAGGCTGCCCTGGAGCAGAGTCCCAGAATAAAGCAGGGATTTATCCAAAGCATCTCCTCCATGGATCCACCTTGGGCAGCAC
>JAWWEX010000017.1:2401328-2414098 GCA_035583215.1 Arremon brunneinucha
CCTTGGTGCCCAGCTGGAGCAGGAATTGTTTTGTCTCCCTGCTCTGTGCACAGAGCTCACCATCCCCTCATGTGAATGAAGCTCAGACCCACACACTAAAGCAGCACAGAATCTGAAACATAAAAAATCTAAAACCTGAGGCATCACCAGGGCTCTGGATCTGGAAACTCCTTTTCTTCCACTTCTGACTATCAAGAATGTTTTCAAACTATTTCCCTTCATGCTATCCTAGCTAAATTCACCTTAGGAAGGAGATATCTGTGGCTTTTTGTCTAAATAAGATAAAAAAATACTCAGCAGCAGTGTGAATCATTGTGAGCATAAAGAAAAACACATTGAAACCAGCACAAGCTCGCATTCAGAGTGACTCCATTTCAGCAGCTACATTTTAGTTTGATTTCCTTTTCCATTTTTCCTGATGTTGCTGGCACTTTGTGACCACCACACTGATTTAAATTCTCCATCTCTGCCATAGGATGGGCAGAGTGAAGAAGGCAGTGATTGTGCTCTGGCAGTTTATTTTGCTTCATCCGATTCCTCTGGGCTGATAAAAGCAGCAGAGTTAGAGC
Organism: Arremon brunneinucha; assembly: GCA_035583215.1. NCBI lineage: Eukaryota > Metazoa > Chordata > Aves > Passeriformes > Passerellidae > Arremon > Arremon brunneinucha. Next base: position 2,401,898 of record JAWWEX010000017.1, read on the forward strand.
TGGTGGGTAATGGGAGGCTCCACTGAGCAGATGTAGCTGGATCCTGATTCTTAAAAATGACAGAACTTAGACAAAGCTTGGTTGGTTTGATTTAAGGAAGCTGAACTGGATTTGTCAAAGATTCCACTAAAATTAATTGGGCCAATTCAATACCAATATCTAAATGTTCTTTAAGAGTGAGGGTTGAGGCTGGTGCAACAGCACTGACAGTGTGGGTGCATCTCCAAACTGCGGCCTGGCTGTGTTAATGTCACTTCTCAGGACATTTGGGGCAACAACAGCCACAATTCTGGGTGTAAAAGGAGATTTCTTTGCATTTCTTCCCATTTCAGCCATGCAGGGAGAGCATGGATTGAGGAAAGCAGAACTCCCTTCTCTCTACCAATAATTCTGTGTGGCTCGTGCAAACAATCTGTGCTTCAGTAAGGAATGTTTTTAGAATGAAATTTTAGTAAATGGATTTTATTTATTTAAATTTAAATTTATTTAAATTTATTTATTTTATTTAAATTTAGTGAATTTTAGAATGAATTTTAGTGAAATTTAGTGAATTTTGGAATGAATTTTAGTGAAAAATTCTCTTAATGAAGAGAAGCAATTTCTCTGTTTGTGTACCCACGTGAGCATTCACATTCAGCACAATCTCCATGTTCAGGAAATAATCCTCCTCCTTTTGGACAAACAGAATGGCAATCAAAGGCAGAGGGGTGTTGTCTAGGACAAATCCAGCATTTATTCAAGAACTCTCTCTCAATTATCATTTCAGTTTTGTTTGCATGAATTCTGCCTGCCTGCAAATAGGATTTGCAGTCCTGAGCCAGATTTTAATTCAATAGAAATCACAGTGGAGGTAGCCATGGTAGAATCACAGCTTTTCATTTCAGTGGAAAGTGTTGCAAGAGTTTCACAGCCAAGCCAAACCATTTGTTTGCTGTTTTGTAGTCAACATTTTATAGCCTCTTTTTAGTACAGGCTGTTCATTTAAAAGAAGGGAAAAGCTGGTCATGGAGTGAATGCCAGAGGTTATCTGCTTCCCTTGAATAGGAAAGTAGCTTTATTTCCATGAATAAAAAAAGAGGTGGTGTAGAAACCTTCAGGTAGTGTGACAAAATCAGCAAATAATTGAGATTTGAGGCGAAGGAGTGGAGCAATCTGTGCTGTCAGACTGGGAGCTTGGTGTGGACGCTGCTCTTCCTCCGGTTGCATCTTCCCAAAATAATTAAAGGGAATGAAATGTTTCCTGAAATGAGAATCCACTGAGCTGCACTGACTCTGAGTGCTGTGGGGATTCACCAGAAAGGGGCTCAGTGATTTATAAATTCATTCCCCAGTCCTGTTGACTCTGAGGGGAAAATTCTGCAGTTCAGCTGCTGGAATGGGGGATCACACTTGGGTTCGGTCAGTCCCTCACCTCTGAGGTGGAGCCAATGCAGTGTTAAATGGAAAAGGAGAAATTGCTGGAATGGAATTGTTGGAATGCACGAAACAAAAACCTCTCTGGGTCCCTCAGAGAGAGAAAAGAATTCTGGGTTTGAATTAGAGCCTCTAGAGAAGCTGAAATACATTAAGCCACACAGATGTGAAATCGAAGTGTAAGTTTTAGTTTTCAGTAAATCAAAATACATCTTGAAACAAAGTTACGATTTTATGGGATTGGGTTAAGGCATGGCTTACTCAGTCCTGGCAGCAAAATGAAGCTGAATTATTTTATAAATTTTCTGCCTTTAATATTCCTGTGATGATGCCCTTTCAGTGATTAAAAATTTCTTCCACATTGTAAGATGACACATTTCTGATGGACATCCATTTACTGTTAATTTAGCTCTGATTTATCCTGAAAATCCTTGTCAGGAATGCTGAAAAGCATTTTGTTTCATAGCATTGCAGGGAGAAAGTCACCAAAATTCTTGGAAATTCTGCTTTAAAGCCCTGAGCTGCAGCATGGGCAGAGACTCTCAGATAATCAGAACAAACATTTTGATGCTTTGTTACTCCATCTGAATACGTCTCTAATCTTAATATAATCAACTTTCCTGCTTGCACACATGGTTAGTATTATTTTTTGTTAGTAATTAAGAGTTTGGCATAGCAGAAGTGTTTCAGATTCATGGAAGTGTCCAAATAAAATTTAATTTTAGCACTTTTTACTAAGCAGTGAGTAAAGGTAGAGTACTAAAGCCACATGATTTTGGGTGCTGACTTTGAATTTTCATTTAGCAACTTGCTTTCCTGCTAAAATTCTTCTTTTGGGGCTAATCCCAGCATTGTTTATCTGTTTTTTTAAAAAGCAAAATTACATCTGGAATGGCTTCCACCTGCTTCTTGAGGGCAGTGTGGGTGGAAATGGAGCAGCAGAAGGGAGAGGGAGGGATTGATGACCATGGGATAAGGAAAAGGAAAGCAAATCCCTCTTTGATCCCTCTGGGGTCTTTGTTGCTGCCTCACATTTTAATCCCACTCAAAATTTGGGGCATCATTTATTTGTAGCACCTTTGGTCTTCACTGACTAAATAATATGAGTTTGATAAATAGAAAAGTGGTTTTGGGGGCAAAATCAAAAATTATCACACACTTGGAGAAGAATATAAGTTGAGTTTTACCTGTTGTTATTCACTGCCTTTCACCCAAGCCCCAGAGTTTCAGGAAATTCTGTCTGCAACCATAATAAGCCTCAAAAAGGAGAATAAAAAAGTCTCAGGTGTTGGCAGTCTGTTGAGAAAGCAGGTGGCTGCTCCTAAATCTCATTCCTGGGGTTTTATGGCGTGGCAGTAAAAGAGGGAAGCAACCAGCGTTGTTCCCCACAGAGCTGGAATTAAATTCAGATTTGTTTCAGCAGGGCATTAATGGGGTTCCTCAGAGAGAGGATCTCTGGCTTTGAGTTTGGTACTGGGTGGAAAATCATCTGTACAGGGGTTTCTGAGCTGTGACAATATGCTGCAACTCGAATTTTTCCTAATTCAATTTATTATGCCCAATAGCTTGTTTCCGTATTAGATGTCCAATTATCTTTGTTTTAGGCTTTGTGTAAGAACTAAGGGGGATTTCCCTTGCCTCCACTTGTGTCTTTGTGGTTCATATCTAATTATTAAATTAATAATTACAGGTAGCTTTGCTGATTTTACCTTCTGGAAAATCCATTCTGTAAAGATGAGTTCCGCTTTCTCCCTTCCCTGTAAAGATCTTAAATGTGTTCACACCAGAATTTGGGGCCAAAAATACCAATTCACCATTCAAAGAAAGCCCAGCATGAGGATGTGCCACAACATTCTGAGCTTGTGGGTTCTTTAAAAAGTATTTTAAATTCTTTAGTTATAGGTTTGCATGGAGAAAACCCATTTTGGGGTGTCCATAATGTTTTCTACAAGTTGAATAATCAAAGCAGGATTATTCCCTGCTGGTCCTGCCCAGCCCCAAAAGCTCAGGTACAAATTGTGTTTCTGTGTTCCCTGCCTGACCCAAGGCTGTTTTCTCACCTTCTCTATATTTTTATTTTGTTAAATTTCCTTATTTCAGTATATTTTGTAGTTTTTCAGGCAGATCCTTTAACACTTCAGTCAGCAAGCAAATAATAAAGGTTTGGTCATAGAGCTCCATGAAATTCTTTGTGGATTTCTCATCCTATTTTCTATTTTTTGGGGGGGAGAATTGAAGCCAGCCCTTCAGAGCTGGGCATTTGTATTTTTAGCTTTGGCCTTCTTTAAGGTAGAATTATCTGAATTGCTCAGCCAATGTCCAGTTAATGACATGAGCGTCTCTGATAATTTCTGCATTTTTGTCCTCGCACTTCCCAGTTTTAAACCTCTGAAAATAGCTCAGGAAAAAGCGTCAGGAGTCAGGAGGGAACAGGAAAATGGGGAATGTGCTGTAAAATCAATCAATCCTACAGTAACAGGGGTGAGGTGAGTGTAACCCTGCTATAAATATTAACATAGGCGTAAATTGGGCATTTTTAGCTGGCATCCCATTTCAGTCAAGCATTTTAATTTGGTATCTAGAACCCAAAGACTTTGGGTGGAAAAAGAAATTGAAAGCTTAATCATAATATTATTTTAGGAACCAAAATTAGCCTGGATGCAGAGATGTGTGTCCCTACAAGGGCAACTTCCATGGTAAAATAATTTCTAAATTTAAAATACTGACCAAATGTGCACAAACCTGTTACTTTATGCAGTTACTTAGTTAAAAAAAAAAAAATCTGAGTTTTCCTTCTTCATTTTACTGCTCAGTGCCCAATTGGGGCCTGAATATGTTTAAAACAAACAATCATTTTTCTGTTTAATTGTTCCAAACTCGTGCAATGGAAGTAAATCCATTTCTTAATACTAAACCAGGCAAGAAAAGGGAGTGGATTTATCCTCAAAAGTGATGCTTGACTTTCTGAAAAGATTAATGAATTTTCTGTCTCAATATCTGGTACCAAAGCAGATCCAGAAGATAAAATAGACTCTTACTTGGTTGTATTTTTAAAACTTTTTGTCTATTTTAGAAATATTTTAAGTGTGTAAAGAAGTTCATTTTAGTAGTAATGCATTATTTATAATTGTTAAAAAATTATTTTAAATTAATTTTTACCTGATGAATAGAATTGTGATCTCCTGCCATTTCAATTCTGATAAGAAGTTCCCCATTCTTAGAAATCAGGCATTTCTAAACGCACACATTTTGGATTATTTGGAAGAAATGCTTGTGTGGTGTGGTTTCTTTTGCCACTGAACATCTGGCCAGATGCTCATTTCCATCTCTTCTTTCATCCCAGTGTGAATTTCCAGCACTTGCAGAGGAGGCAACTTCATCTGGGTTTTAATGCCAGTTGTGTCAATCCCTGGCCTTGGGTTGTGGGATGATTTGTGAGAGGTGAAAAAAGCAGGATTAATAGGAATTTTAAAAGGATTGATTAGGAAAAATGGGATTAATGGGAATTTGGGTGGTTTTTAGGGATTCTTGTGCCTTTAGAGGGTATGATACAACATCAGTGTCACTGCTGTGTGTCCCCATCCTTTGTGAAGCCACTCTGGGCTTGTCCCCCCCGTGCCCTGCAGGACTGGGATTTTGGGATGAGATCCCATAAAAGTGGGGCCAGGTGGGAATTCCTTGCACACTCAGCCCTGTGTGTGTGCAGCAGAGCAGGAGGAGGCTCTGGGTGGGGATTTGAGAAATGCTGAGCAGATGGCAGCTCCAGCGTGTGAGGAGCTGATCTGCAGTGATTAAGACAAGTGTAAAATTGGATTTTGAGCGTCTTAAAAAGTGCACGGCTCGCTTGCTTGGAATTTCATGCAAAATAAGTGGAAGTTCTGTGGCAGTTTGTAAATTTGGCTGAGGGGAAAGCCATTAATGATCCTGGTGGCTGTCTCACTTTTTGTGGGATGCAAATGGTGCAGCCTCCTGTGGTGGCAAAGGCGAGGATTTACCGAAGGCTTGGGGAAGAGAACTCTTACCCAGCTGGCAGCAGGAGCTAAAAATGAACTTTGATGCTTTTATTGTGTAAAACTTTTTTACTTGTAGTGGTGTGAGGAAAGAAATTGTTTGAAATGTTGGTGTTACGTGAAAAAATAATTCCCAGAGTGAGGGTTAGGTCCGTATCTATAATTTAGAGTTTAAAAGTTAATTCGTGTATTAGTGTGTATAATTAGTTAATTAATTTATGTAAATCTGGCAGTTTCTTACCTGGATGATTACACAGGAAGGGTGGGTGGATTTACAGTAATTAATCAAGTTTGCCTTTGGTTTCAATGTTACTTTTCTGAAGGACTGGGTGGATTTGCAGCATTTAATCAAATTTGCCTTTTGTGTTCAACATTTTTTTTTCTATCTGTTGACTTCTGAATTCATTTTCACTGCTTTATTGAGAGCTTCAGCTGTCTGCACCCTTCAGAACTCTCCATAAGGGTTGCTGCCTAATTAGGGTTGAATTACATGACACAAACCCCCAAATACCAACATTCTTGGTCCTTCCAGCCATTGCCGTCAGGTGCTTCTGGAACATTCCTGCATGGAGCTGCAGCTCCTGAAAGGAAAACACACCTGGGGCAACACTTAAAATTCTGCCTCAGGAGTGGCAGCGATTGCAAATTCACCTCAGAGCTGCTGCTGGATATTTGTGATGGATTAATATTGGATATTCCTTCTGGATATTCATGGTGGATATTAATATTGGATATCCCTGGTGGATATTCATCCATCCTGGATATTCTTTCTGGATATTAGTGCTGGATATTCATAGTGGATATTCATGCTGGATATTCCTTCTGCATATTCCTTCTGGTTATTCTTTATGGTTATTCTGAATGAATATGCAGAAAGAATATATTAGTCTTTCTGGATATTCATTCTAGATATTAATTCATTCTGGATATTCTTTCTGGATATTCCTTCTGGATATTCATAACGAATATTCCTTCTGGATATTTATCGTGGATATTCCCTCTAGATATTCATACTGGATATTCTTTATGGTTATTCTTTCTGGATACTCATACTGGATATTCGTGCTGGATATTCCTTCTGGATATTCATGCTGGTTATTTATCCTGGATATTCCTGCTGGCTCCTCTCTGAACTAACAATCCCAGCAGATATTATCAAGGGAAATGCTGAAATAATATTGCAGTCAACACAGATCTTGAATTGACCTTTTTTTTCTTTTTTGTTTTTTTTCCCTCCAAGCCCTGAAATATAAATGTAGCCACACTGCAGTTTGGCAAAGCATTAAAAACCTGGGTTGGTGTGATTTTTTTTTAATAATAATTTTTTATTGTAAATAATTTCCTGTAATCCAGGCCTCCCATTGCCATCTGCAGGAACCATTTTCCCAGTTTGGGAATGGGACAGCCTGTGCCTGAGGCACTGTGAAAATCAGCAGTGACCCAAGAGCTGCTGGGGGACGTGGGCTTGGAAATAAAGTGCTGGTGAGGAAATTTAACTTGAAAATCTCTCTCAGAATTCAGTCAGGAAGGACTGAATCTTCATTTGAATTGTTCAGCTAAACCCCACCATTCTTGCTTTTACTGTACACAGTCTAGAAATTCAGATTTTTAGGTTTTTTAGTAATCTTGTTGCAGTTGTCTGAATTAAAACAGATTATGGGAATGCTGAGTCCGTGACCCCATCCTGCTCCCTGAACTCTTCTTGGACCATCCCAAGCTCAGGTCCTTGGCTGATTGAATCTTGGAAACCTCCAGGACTGGGGATGAGTTGCCAAACAGCATTTCTACACTAACAGCAAAAAAACACCAAACAAACCCAAATCCCAACAAAAAAGCGCCACACAAACGTCTCAGTTAAATCATATTTTCAGTTTCTGCTTTAGGTCATAGCTGTGGCCTTTGGAGGAATGGAGTAAAAAGGAAGCTGGCAGGGTTTGGCAGAAATAAATTAATTAATCTGGCTCTAAAATCCTGAAGAAACAAAAGAGATGAGGAAATCGGTGTTGCCTGACATGCCAGTAAATGAAATAATGGCAAAAGAGACATATTTGAGCAAAATACCCGATTTTGTTGTGCTGCCATCCTAGAAAAGGCAGAGTGGAATGAAGCAGTGATCATTTGGAACCTGTCATTCTGCATTTTGCTGATACAAAAGCTGTTGACTGCGTGCTACACAACATTTCCCTCATTCACGAATGAGAATTTGAATAGAATGGGTTTATTTGGAAATTATATTTGCATATGCACTCCTAATTTTTTTTTCTTGTGGAAAATAAATTATTCTCTTTAATACACGGGAGAAATGAGCTGACTTCCCACCAGCATCCTTAGAAAATGGAGTTCAAAAAGTCCCTGTGATGTGGGAGGAGATTTGCATCTCCACAGAAAACAGGAGCCTGTGGTTTTCCCCTTTGTTTAAAGCAGTTCTCTTTTTGCTTTGATTTTCTCACCTGCAAATTTATTTATTGAATTTTCAACTAATTTGGTTTCAAAGCAAGTGTGGCAAACAGATGGAAAAAAATATTGATAGCTTTTGCCACCACGAAGCATCTCTTGCATCCAGGAAATATTTATGTTTTTAAAGAAGATAACATTAAAAATTTCTCTTTGGAGAGCCAGGAAATGATTCTTAAAGATGAAAAAAATAAAAACCCTTTGTAATGAGATGAATCTATACATGTTGCATGGGATATTAGACAATAATTTATCCAGCCAGAAGTGTGTTCACCTATTTTCAGTTTATGAGATAGACTGGGAACAAAGCTGTGCCTTCTGAGAAGATAAGTGCTTTTTGGAGATCTCTGGGCTCTCTGGGGTTTTAATTAGGGATTTTTATAGCTTTTGTATACGAGCTTCTAAGACCTTTTTACTTCAAAATAAAATTTGGATTTTTTGTGTCCTCCCTTGATCAGTTTTAAGGCCAGCAGTGAAGGTAGAAAGGATCTCTTTCTAAATACTAACGAGTGCCTTTCCAAAAGGAGAGGGAACCTTCGGCAGTGTGCGTGGGCAGGTGTTGAGGTATCTGTAAAAGGCCATTTTATGGACACAAAAATGATTGTAGAGCGTTTGTAATTAACAGAATTATTTAATTAGGCTCCCAAATTTAGGCTTTGTCTGGTGAATTGTGGGATTGGTGCTTCATGCAGCCCTCAGTAAGGGAGTGATGTGTGTGCTTAAAATTCAAAAAGAAGCTGTGGTGATTATTTCTTATCTGAAATCAACACACAACCCCATGGAGGTGGCCCAGGGAGCCTCATCCATGCAGGAATTGGAGATCTGAGGTTTTTTTGGGATTTTTGGGATGCTCAGATAGGCAGAGGCAGCTCTGGACCACCCTGGTGGGACGTGGTGACAGCTCTGTCCTGCTGAGGCAGCTCCAGAGCTGGGCTCACTCTCAGCTGCTCCATCAGAAGCTCCTCCAGAGGTTAAAACAACATAAAAAGTTCATTTTCCTCCAAATTATTCCCGCTCTCCAGTTGCCATGGCTGTGGTGAAACGTTGTCTTCAGCTGGTGGCTCTGTCAGAGGCTCTCTGAGTCAGCAAAATGGGAATAAAAACTGATGGCACCTTGCATAACACACGTTTTATAAATACGGTTTATCCCTGGGAGAGAGCACAAGTCAAAGGCATTGTTGGCAGCCTCCATTCAGAGGTTTTTTTATTTTTAGCTGATTCTTGTGCATCATCTGCCAAAAGAAAGCCCCGGAAGTTTGACTCAGGGTGTGATGCAAGAGGAAACAGATGGCAAATTCCACCCAAATTCAGGGTTAAGCCACCACGGGTAAAAACCTGTGGGAAAACTCCTATTTTTAAATATTAGTGACCTCATTTTTTAAACTGAGGGAAACGGTTGTTTTCCTTCCACATTTAGTACGTTATTTGTTATAAGTAAAACAAAACAGGAAGTGTGTTCTTCTTACCTTCTGTAATTTGAATAAAAGGAAAAAATTTAGCTCAATAATTTTAATTTCAAAAAATAATCCCAAATCCAGCATTTCTGAAGTTCTTATAATGATTTTTGTAGGATTTTAGAGCGGTTTTTACAGCTTATGGTAAATACTTGTGTCTTCCCTGTTAAACCTTGTGTTTATATGCAAATGTAAATGAATCTATACAAATATGTCTTAAAGGTTGGGCTGAATGGTTCTATAATTTTATGATTCAGTAATTTTATGATTCCGTAATTTTATTATTCCATAATTTTATAATTCTAAATAAGAGTTCTGATGTGGAAAAAAAAAAGTGATTTACAGGATAAACTTACTATGATGAAAAAGAAAATAAGGCTAAAATGAATGTTTTTCCTGCAAAAAGAGCTTTACAAAAAAATATTTCCATCTGAATGATCTGAACAGTTGTGAAATCAAGACAGGAGCTACGGGTGGCACTTTCAGCCACAATTCCTGACAGAAGGATGTGAAAACCCCCCTATTGTTACCATGTAATCCAGCAGCCACAGCTTTGGTTTTAATGTTTAAAATTCATTTAATCATTTAGAAAGAACAGAATATTTTCTGCTTTAAATAATCACTGAGACATTGTGATCAACTCCAGTCACTGTTTTAAAAAAATACCTTCAGTTTGAAGTGTATTTTTTTATCCCATTGTCCAAAAACTGGATGTTATTTCTTTCAGCTGGCCTGAATAATGCATTTTCAGTCTTGTTCACCCTGTGGTTTCTGCGAGGCTTTTAAGTTTGTTTTGATTTGCACTGCAAGGAACTCTGCGACTCAAATCCGGAATTTCTGAAGAATCAATCTCAGAACTGCTTTTATTTGATGTTTTCTGTGGCCCTCGGGAGAAAAATGAGAGGATGCTGATGGATGTGGTTGGAAAAATGGGATCTGTGGGGGAAAGAGAAGGGTGGCAATAGCACAGAGAAGCTCTGGAGTGACATGTGAGGAATGAAAAGCTCACAAGTGTTCAACACCTGAGAGGATGAAGTGCAGTGGATGCACTGGAGGATGAACAGTTTAAAAATGAACACATGGAAAGATTTTATCAGGTAATCATGCTGGATAGACATGAGGATACATCCCACAAACTGGGGCAGGGTTGGAGGTAAATTGGGGGGATCTTAAAGAAGGGGAGATGGGAATGGATCAATTTATTGGGCTTTAATAAATTGCCTTTCACCAGGTTAGGAATGTGCCCATGCATTTCCTTCTTGCTCTGCTTGGTTGCACAGAGGGTTGGTTCAAAGTGTTTTGTGTGAGGTGATGACCCACAAAACCCTCCCAGAAACGAACCCTGAACAATCCCATCCCAAAAAACTCAGGCTGTTATCTATTATCCTCTCTAAAAGAATGTAGACAATTTATACTCTTGTCTATCTCCACTTCTAATATGAAAGCTTGGTGCTTTCTTATTTTATAATTTGCAAAGAAATAAAAGTCTAAAATCTGGTATTTTTAAGTTGATAATTGCACCAAGGTCTTGTTTCATCTGTTTTTAGTTTTGGTTTGGTTTAATTTGGTTTTTAGTTTGGAGCATAGCCCAGCTCATCCCATCCTTTACCACGTTCATCCCTAACTTTTTAAAATGAACCATCCAGGACCCAAAACCAAATGTTTCTTATTTTTTCACCTTTCATTAATCAATCCTTAATCTTACAAAGAGAAACCTCATTAGCTGGGCAATGATCTAATCTTTATAAACCTGAGTTTGATTGGCATTAATTACACTTTTTTAAAGTTCTGTGCTTAATGAGCTCTGCCTCGGTCGTTCCGTTCCTTGGCCTGGGATCATTGTCAGACTGATAATTACAGAATTACTTTGTCTGCTGTTTATCTCTTTTCTGTGTTGACAAAACACTCCATTTCTTTGCTATTCCAGAAAATTCCTGGCTCTTGAAGAGGCATGAAAAGTCAAGGAATGAAAAGCTTGCTGGAAGCCTGCAGAAGGAGCCTGCTTTGACCTCCCTCATTTATGATGCCTTTATTTAATAGCTGTGCTTGGCATCTTCAATTGCTTTTTGAAAAGAAAGTTGACTCATCATCTCATGAACAGACTAAACCACTTGTTTCTTGACAAAATAACAGGTAAGTGACTGCACTGTGAATTTATTTGGGTTAATTTTTCCCATTGTTACAATCCATCCTGGGGCATAAAATACAAAGCAGAGACAAAAGAGAAATGGTTCAAAGTTTGGATAAAGAAGGATTTTGGCAGCTCTATTCCATGTTTGATTTGAAGATTCCAGAGTTAACTGCTGTGCATTACTGAGCTTTCTGAACTTCAGGAAAGTTGCTGTAGCTCTACCTCAAAGGTTTTTTTAAAGCAGATGGTGAAAAGTTTCATTCTCTGACCCTTCCATCTCAGTCTTCCACCATTTCCAGCTTCTGCTCCAGCTTCATGGTGTTGGTTACCAATTTCTTCTCACAGCCACGAATGCTGTCCAGCTGTTTTTCTTCCCAAGATTTTTTCCATGTAATTTTTGTAGGTTTAGGTGTATTTTTCTGCTGTGGTCTATTTTCTTTATTGTTTGGGACACTTGGAACTTCAGAAAGTGAATCACAGGGATGACTTAGGTTAATGTTTCATCCCTGAAGCAGAGGCAGAACCCTGAGTGTAAGAGCCTAAATGAGAGATGTGGGACTCCAGGTGGCTCTCCAAAATGCAGTTTATTGTATACAAAATGCAGTTTATTGTATACAAAATGCAGCTTATTGTATACAAAATGCAGCTTATTGTATCCAAGGTGTTACAGCAGTCCAGGGTGGTGGGTGACAGAGCTGTGCCCACAGCTGTCAGCTCCAGCTGCAGGCAGGCCTGGAGA
>JAWWEX010000017.1:2428246-2456198 GCA_035583215.1 Arremon brunneinucha
TGGGTGTAGGCCCTGGGGGGCTTGGCCTGCCCTGGATGTACCTGAAGGGCCTTCAATCAACAGAACTGCTTTTTATTGTCTTCACTCTGTCTGCCCTCTGATTTTAGGTGCCCCAGAAGGCATCACCTGCAGCAGGTGACACAGAAATGAGTCCAGGTGAGCTGGGGATATCTCCAGAGGGAGACTCCAGGGCCTCCCTGGGCAGCTGTTCCAGTGCTCTGCCACATTCCATGGGAGGTTCTCCCTCATGATGAGCTGGGACTCGTTGTGTTTTAATTCATGGCTGTTGCTCCTCACCCTATTTCTGGACACCACTGAAGAGAGCCTGGCCCCATCCTCTTGCCATTCCTTGGAGATGTTCCCATGGATTGCTGGGATTCCCTCTCAGCCTTCCCTCCTCCAGGATAACCAGGCCCAGCTCCTGCAGTCTGTTCTTATCAGAGATGCTCCAGACCCCAAATCATCTCTGTGGCCTCCACTGGAGCCTCTCCAGCAGCTCCTGGTCCTTCCTGAAGTCTGGAATTCAAAGTGATGTTCCAGATGCGCCTCAGCAGGGCAGAGCAGAGCCAGAAACAGCTCAAAACAAGAAGGGAAGGAGCGGAATCTGATACAAAGTGAGCAATAACCACCAAATTTCACAGCAGGGAGAGATCCAGCAAAAAATTATCCAGCAGGGATGGTGGGGAAGGATCTCAGTCCAGGCTGGCAGGGAGCTGATACAAAAATAATGTTTGCAGTGATATTTTTAATATAAGGAAAGCAACATTTTAGAACTGGGCACTCAGTTGCTGATTTCCAGGGGAAAAATGAATTTCTGCAGTGGTGCAGGTGCAGGTTAAGCTCCAAATCATCCAAAAATTCAGGCCTGGTTCTGGAGAGGTGATAGATGCTTGCTGACACAGCTTTCCATGGGATCTTTTCCATACTAATTATTGCACTAAACATTCAATAAGTAAAGCAATTTATCTCTTGATCTCACCCCCTGATGTGGGCCTGAATTCCATTCCTGATGTGTGATCAATGCAACTCTGTCATTGTAGCATAATGCAATTATGGCTAAATTGGTGTTTTCAGGACTTGATAAAATCAGCTGCAATGGTGGAACCATTTATAAAGATCAGCTAATTAGGGAAACTTCATAAAACTTTATTTTTCCTCTCTAATTTTCTTGCCCTACCTTGTTTTTTCCAAGTAAAGCACTCCCTTCAGTACCTTAAAGGAGATTTGATGGCTTTAATTCTGAGGTATCTACTAAAAGAGAAAGTAAAAGATGCCATGAAATGAGAAAAAAACAGACTTAAAAGTATCTTCTTAGTAATGACTGCCCCTCACTGTGATTATAGCACTGGATTAAGTTCCAGTGATGTCCCAGTTAGGTAAGACACAAAGTGTCACAAAGCCTTCCTTGGTATTTGAGAATCCTCTAAAAAGAATTGTTCATTTAAGCCATGAGTTTTTGGAAATTCTGGTGTAGGGATTACTAGGTGGAGTTACACCAGCTTTGCAAAAATGCTGGAAAGCAGGGCAGTATTTTAGTCACAAAATGTTGTAAAACTGCCAAAAAAATTCTGTTACTTCAAGTTTCCGTTCCATCCTACACCTGATAGCCTAACGTGTTTGGGATTTTTTTTTAGGCTACTATTACACAAATAATTCTGCTTTCTTTTGGCTCAAATGAATCTAATTTTCCACTGTGGAAGGACTATGGAATAATAAAAAATAGACAAATTCAGATTTTTATTTTTCAGTGATGTGAGCTCCCTCTTGGGTTCCAGAGTGCTGATTCAAACCAGGATGTTCAGTTTCAAATCAGCTCAGGTTTTCCGGGGTGAACAGGATGTTTTCTTTTTTAATTACATATTTAAGCCATAAAAACTTTGCCTGTTGACTTACTGTGGCAATTTTTGCAGCTCATAATGCCAAGGCTGGAGAAACCTCTGCTGTGCTTTTTATCTGGTTGTTATCACAGCGTTTAGGATGTAAGTAATGAAAATGTTAATGTTTATGGATTTATTTGTTTACTTTCAGTTATCTGCTGGCAATAATATTAGAATTTGGCCTTATTGTTCTGCTGCTGTTGCATAACTTTGCCTAGAAATGAAAAAGAAATTGCTTTTATGGGTGTTGTAGGATTATTTCTTGAATTATGTATTAATAACTTTACCTGAAGGTGAGGTTTTACCGCTTAAATTGCAAAAGGACAATAGTGGAAGCAAGGGCTAGAATTAAGGAGTGTCAAATGTGTGCTTGCATTCGTTGCTGGTGGATAATTAGTGGTGTTTGGGGGCAGCTGGAAGATACCAGGCAGTAAAAAGTAAGTTTGTTTTTTTGCCACATTCAAATTCACTGTGGTCAGGATGAGTTTTTTTGGGTAGAAGCCAAATTTTTCAGACCTGAGATAAACCTGAGCTGATGGGACCTGAGCAGAAAGAAAGGAGATGCCAAACAATTCTTCCTTTTTTGGCTTTGAGTTTCCAAATTTTTTCAGGCAAAACAGAAACAAATAACAAAAAAAACGTGAGTGAGGGTTTCTGTTAAATGCAGAATAAGCAGAGTTTGCCATTGGGGGTGGCAGAACCTTCCCAAATTCCTGCAGCTCAGCTTTCCCCTCCGTGCAGCCTCCTCCAGAAGGCAAACTGCACGCAGGGAAGGGAGTTCTGTGCTGGCTGCTCACTCCCAGCCTGGGAACAGATGGCACTGGGCTACCTGTGACTAATCCTGTCCTCCCGGGACTGGCAGTGCACCAGATTGAGGGATTCCTGGGAAAGGAGCTGGAGAATTCCTGGGGAAAGGAGCTGGAAAATTCCTGGGGAAAGGAGGTGAAGAATTCCTGGGAAAAGGAGGTGAAGAATTCCTGGGGAAAGGAGCTGGAAAATTCCTGGGAAATGAACTGGAGAATTCCTGGGGAAAAGAGCTGAAGGATTCCTGGGGAAAAGAAGAATTCCTGGGGAAAGGAGGTGAAGAATTCCTGAGGAAGGATGTAAAGAATCCCCGGGAAAAAGAGGTGAAGAATTCCTGGGAAAAGGAGCTGAAGGATTCCTGGGGAAAGGAGATGAAGGATTCCTGCGGAAGAAACTGAAGAATTCCTGGGGAAAGAGCTGGAGAATTCCTGGAAAGGAGAATTCCTGGGGAAAAGAGGTGAAGAATTCCTGGGGAAGGGAGCTGGAGAATTCCTGGGAAAAAGAGGTGAAGGATTCCTGAGAAAGGAGCTGGAGAATTCCTGGAAAGGAGATGAAGAATGCCTGGTGAAGGAGGTGAAGAATTCCTGGGGAAAGAGCTGAAGGATTCCTGGGGAAAGAAGGTGAAGAATTCCTGAGGAAGGATGTGAAGAATTCCTGGGAAAAAGAGCTGAAGGATTCCTGGGGAAAGAGCTGAAGGATTCCTGGGGAAAGGAGCTGAAGGATTCCTGGAGAAAGCAGGTGAAGAATTCCTGGGGAAAGAGCTGGAGAATTCCTGGGAAAAAGAGCTGAAGGATTCCTGGGAAAGGAGCTGAAGGATTCCTCTGCTGCATGGAGCAGAGCAGGTGTGCAGGCCCTGGAGTTATTTCATAAAGGCAGCTGTGCCAGCTCAGCCTCAGAGCTGTGGCTGACACCTGGGTGTGGAATTCAGAGTTGTGGTTCTGGTGCCCTGTCACCTGCAATCAATGTTCTCACACCTCGTGTGGCCTCACTGCCTTGGGGGGGTGCTCAGTGTAATTAATTCACTCTGGACTTGCTTAATGATGCAGAGGCAGGGAGAGATCCAAGCTCAGCCTCTGAAATCTTAACAGGATTAAAGCACCATTAAAAAAATCCAGGGAGTTGTGTGAGCTGCTGAAGCCAGGATTCCTCTGGATTTGTGTCATGTGCTTGATTGACTATTAAACTGATTTATGTGGAGATTATGTTATCTCTTTAGATACCTATAATCCCTTCCTGCTGCATATTCTGGCAGTTCCGTGCTGCTTGCTGCAGAAATCCCCCAGTAGGATCAATAGTTATCAGGACAAAATTGTGCAAAACCTGCTTTCTTTTTACCTCACCCCCTGGCTTTGGAAAATTGAAACAGTTCAGGTTTCTCTTTGCATCTTTTACTGCTGCCTTTCGATGGGGAATAATGTGGTTATGAGCTTGATAAACCCTGATTCTGTAAAATAAGATTAAAAAAAAAAGTGAAATAAAGAGGAAGCTCTTCAGTATAATTCACAGGCCTGTGAGAATAAAAAGAAACAATCACAGAGCAATCTCACAAACTGCTGGAAGGATAAACAGCATTAGGAGGAAAATGTTTATGACTGAGATAAAATTGGTGGGAGTCAGATCAAGATAAAATTGGTGGGAGTCAGATCAAGGATTTGGGCCAGAGAACCACAGTTTTATTTTTGCACAACCTGTTATTTTCTAAACCTCTGGGAAATTGTTATGCTTAAGTGGCAGAGGAGGATTTGAGGTCACCTGGCTCAGGAATAGGGGATGAATTTAGGTGGCTTCTCTTTTATCTGAGCTGCCCAACATTCATAGGGCAAGAGTTCCTGGATTTTATGGAGAGTTCCTGGATTTTATGGGAAGAGTTCCTGGATTTTATGGAGAGTTCCTGGATTTTATGGGAAGAGTTCCTGGATTTTATGGAGCTCTTCAAGCCCAAACCATGCCATGACTTTGTGCCTCCAGGTCATGCTGGATGTTTTCTTTTGAGTAATTTTTGAGTAATTACATTCATTTCTTCAACAGAAGGATTTTTAGAAGCTCTGGTTTTGATTGATTTCTCATATGTTCATCATCAGTCAGCTAATTGTGTTTAAAGTGTGCAGAATTCTGTACTTTTCACAAAAGAATTTCACCAACATTTGTAGGTCCTAGAAAAGGCACTGATCACCTGGCTAAACTCTAATCCAGGATGGCAAAAACTTCATTCAATCTTTGGGAAAGTAATGTGTGTGTCATTTGGGAATATAATAAATCATAGTTTAAATGTAATATCCACTCATTAAGCTTTAGAAAACTCAAACTGCTCAAATAGTTAAAAAAAAAATTCTGAAAAAACAAGAAATGGGGAATTCTGGGATAGTCCAGTTCCTGAGAATGAAATATGTCTAATTTCACACAGAAAAGAAAAGCAATAGCATTTGTGTTTGTTTGTTCTTAAATTCTTTACAGCCTTTCATAGAATTCTGTGTTTTGAGTTCTATATTATGAATTCTATATTATGAATTCTATGTTATGAATTCTATTATGATGTTTTCCTCTATTAATAACTTGTGGGGGTCCTGATTCTTTTTCAATTCTTGAGCTAATCTTAAGCACCACTTTTCAAATCTCAGAATCCCAGGCACTGCCTGTTTCATAACTCACTAAAATCACTCTCCAGGTGTAACCACAACTGCAAGGTTCATAATTTTAAATAATATTCTAATTTACTTTATTGTGCACGGCGTGGATTTTGCTGTAACAGCAATACCTACATCCAAAGTAGGGAAAAATAATTTAGGAAAAACATCATTTTTGCAGCTGGGGCTGAGATTAGAACAGAGCTTGTTAAATTCAAAGTTATTTGTGCTTTTTGCCGCTTCTGATTCTGCACTGTGGGAGGAGTTCAGGTTGTACAAATGTGCTTTTTGTTCAGCTGCAGGAAAATTCATTACAAAGTCAATAAAAATGGGTCATTTTAATCAAGTTGATGTATTTCTCCTCAGTTACACTCCTACAAATCAATGGCAGCAAATCCATAGTCAAGAGTGTAACTTGCACAAGGTTTCAGTGACTTCTCCAGTGGTGGAGAAAAATGCAGAGAAGGAATAATCAAAGTTTAATGTCTGAATCCTTCCAATGAGAAGACAATTCCTGTTTCTTGTCAAAACCTGTGATTAATACAGAAATTGTCTATGGATTTTTTTACTTTAAACCCTCAATGTCATGAATTTGTTTGTTCCTTCCTGATGGAATTCTCTGCTCCTGTTTTGAGCAGCTTTTCCACAGCTTTTCCTTCTGTAGTGGCAGAATTTGGGGAATTGGGGTGAAGATGAAGTGATTGGGGATGGGGTTGATGTCCTTTATGCCTTTGCTTTGGGAAATTTTTCCTGTAGGAAACTCAGGAAAAAATGAGTGTCCCAGCCAGGCAGAGAAGGATTTGAAGGCATCTCTCAAGATAAATGTAAGTATGCAAAATGGAATCATTTGTTTTATCTACATGAGATGATTTCTGCGCGAGCACCTTGAGAGCATTTGTTTGGCTGATGGAAAGGATGAAACCTGAGAGAACAGAACCTGACTAAAACACATCTCTTACAGAGAACTTCCCTAATTAAATTGAAAAGTTGGCACCTTTGTCAGTCCTGAGCGTTGAAAAGAGAATAATTTATGACTCTGGAAATCCCTGTTTAATGGTACAAGGCTCAGCTGAAGCATTCCCTGCACATTTTGAGATCAGATCTTCAGAACTAAGACCTGGAATTGATAAAAACCAGGAGCACAAAGTTATTTTAAGGTTGGCACTTTCCAGGGAGGAAGATCAGGACAGTTCATTCCATTGGTGTGGCTGTCCAGGAGGCATCAGTGAGTTGGATTTGTTGTTTATTGCTCAACTCTTCCTCTGTGAATTTATAAAATAATAACCATATTCCCACTTATCCTGAAAATTTAGGAGGGCAAGATTTTGTACGTTTGAGATATGAATCTTTAAAGTTAATTGTGTAAAATGGAACATCCCCCAGTTTCCTTCATGGACTGGCTTTATTTAGGATAATGCACATGGATTTGGGAGATAAGAGGTTCTTCAGGATTTTTTTCCTGAATTCCTTCATGCTGTATGCCACAAGAATCAGTTTCCATTTTGATTTTGGAGCAAAGCCCAAACAATTCCTATACATTGGTAGGAATTTGATGTTTTCCTGATCAATGAGCTCGTTCAGGAGAATCAGAAATTACTGCAGATAATTAAAAAAGAGACGAAGAAACATTGTGGGGAGGAAAAAAGGCACAGAAAAATTGAATTTGCTTCAGTTAGAAAATGGCAGGCACCATGAATTTGGTGATATTGCTTATCTATCTCAGCTGTGGGAGGAGACACCAAAGATGCTCTCCAATATTGAGACGAGACACTGGTTTTTCATTAGCTGGCCAATATTTATTGAGATCAAAATTTTTCTTCTTGTAAGTGGGAAAAATCTTCAGATCAAGATTTTTCAACTTTGGAAGGGGGTAAGCTCTTAACACTCACAGATTTTTCTGCCTTTCAGGCTATAAAAAAATTAAAAATTTACCCTCTCTTCTTCACCACCTTTGAAAAAATTTAATCTGGGCATGATTAAATTAAACTTAAAAGGTGTCTGACTCAATACAAGCAGTCAGGTTTAAGACTTGGAAATATTTCTTGGTGTTTAACAGAGAAAGGAGCAGCTTTGGTCATTATTTGTTTGCCTGAATATTGTCAAACCCTGACTTGCAGTATTAAAGCAGGAGCAGGAGAAGCCAATGTGTGTAGAAGCCCATTAGATAAAAATATCTGCAGGGCAGTAGAATTAAGGTGATAGGTTAGAAAATAAACCCTGTGGCAACTGTCCATTGGGTTTAAAAGTTCTCTATTGTCTTGTAACAAAGAACTTGTGACTACTCTAGAGCTATGGCCAGCTGCCTGCTCCTCTAAAATCTCAGGGCCTCTGATATTTATCTGAGCTTGTTCTTAGCTTGAAAATAGCTTGAAAATTGAAAATCCCTTCATTAAAAGCAGTGAGAGTGGAGAGTTTATCCAGCTCAGGTGATTGGAAGGAGCAGGGCTTTGCTGGGTTGGTGGCAGTATTTCCCTGAGGCTTTGGGACAGTCCTGCAGCTCCGGTGGCAGTGATTTTTATTTTTACAGGGTTTTGATGAGGGGACATCTGTGGCTGCAGCCTCAGCAGAGTTCATGTCCTTTATGGCATCAATAATTTATGATCATTTAATGGGGACCTGCAGGTATCAGCCAGCCCTGGTGGAAGATGACTTTATTGAAAGCATCTTCTGGGGCTGAAGAGGCTTTGAAGTGTCTGCTTAGAGTAGAACTCTAAATAACAGATCCATTATACTTTTATTGCTGCACAGAAGAAAACCTTGTTCAACAGTCTTTAGGTGGAGGGAGTTGTCACATTTCACTTGCTTTTGTGTGAGGACAACGATTTCTCATCTCTGGCCTGCTCCTGAAAAATTCCCAGTGTGAATTGAACAGAAAAGCATTTAATAATTTACATAATATCTATTTTAAAATGTGTGCCTACAGAAGAGCTGATGCGTTGCTCAGATAGTGTTCAGTAAAAATGCTCAGACCCAGTTCCAGTTTCACTCCCATCCTCCTCCCTCCTCAAACCAGAATAATTCTGATTTTAATAGGATTAACTGGGCAGGCCCAAAGCTGTCACATCACCCTTGGTTCCTGGAGGATCAATAACCATTCTCTGTGGCTTTTGTGAGCTCCCTGCCCTCACCAGTTTGGAATCTCTTTTATCAAGGTGGTCTCAAAGAGAGATGAGGGGATCATTATTGCTAAAAATGAAAACCCAGAGAGAGGAGTGAAATGTTAAAATCCCAGGAAGGTTTGGGTTGGAAAGGACCTTAAAATCTTGAAGTGGCACCCTCTTCCATGGGCAGGGACACCTTCAGTTATCCCAGGGTGCTCCAAGGTTCATCCAGCCTGGCCTTGGACACTTCAGGGATCCAGGGGGAGAACAGATCTTTTTATAAATCTCACTGTGCTGTGTGCTCCCTGTGTTGTTCATCAGGTAATCCAGATGGGAATCATCCTCAGACAAACACTTGGAAATCAGGTTGTGCTGTTTCTGCTGTTCACACAGCTCCTGCCTTTGGGATTCTCATAACAGCTTGGATTTTAAAAAGAGTAATGTGGGGAAATGAGCAAAAAATCCTCTGTACTCATATTATCCTTATGATCTTTTATCCTCACTATTTGACACATATTCTGGTCTATTTTGGATCTTTTTCCTCAGCTCTGGCTGTAATTCAGTTTTCTCTAGACCCTACAGCCTTCCAGCAGGTTTTTTTTGGTGTTAATTCCCTCTGAGTTTGGCTAGGGAATTCTCAAGGTTAGAAACCCATTTCCAGTCTCCTGGAAATCTTTCCATTCCCACTGTTGTTGCAAAGCTTTTTCTACATCCCCATTACATAAGTTAAATTAAGAACATAGGTCTAGTCGTAGTCATAATCAATTTTCTGATTATGTAGAGAAGGAAAAAGTGCTGGAGCATTAACAATTTTAAAAAGTACATTTAAATCATTATTCATTTATAGGGTTGCATTAATTTCTGAATAATGCAGCACTGGAGATGGATGATTCACAGCAGTGTAAAGTCTTTTGTAGTCGTTTAGAGCCTCATTATTTGAATCTATCCCTCACTGTTCCCACCCACAGACGCTTCTTGAAGTGATGAGGCAAAATCATTATGGGTGCAGATAAAAGGGAGAGCCTGGCAAAACAAATACAACAACAATTTTAATTAGGCTGATGCTCCTGAATCCCCACAAGGGCAGCAAGGAGCACTGGCAGCCATTCCAAACATTCCCAGCTGGAATGAGGGGTTGGATCCCAGCACCAGGCAGGGATCACAGCTTTTGTCCCCAAAATAGGGGGTGTGGTTCTCCAGCTGCAGGAAAAATGGAATTTCCAGGTTGGTGGAAGATTTTGCTGACTGAGCACATCTGACACCAAAATGAACCCAAAGCAGTGAAGAATAAAATAAAAACCAAGGGGCACCTGTGGAAGCAGAGAGGGAGGAGGGAGGTTGGCTCCAAACTGCTGACTCAGGCATTGCTTCTCTTTATTTCTTCTTCATTTGCAAAAAAAGGGGATTTTTTCCTATTTATTTCCTCAGATAATGACACCTCTGCATTGATTTTTTTCTTTCTTTCTTTGTTTTCTCTTTTGAAAATGTGATCTTTTGTTAGAGGTAGGGCTGAGTTATTAATGGAAATGTGAGGGAGGCTGAGGTGCTTCATCAACCCCAAACAATGAGTTGGGTTTCATTTCACTCCCCACAGAGAAGATGAGCAAGTTCAGGTGAAGTACAACCAAGGGCTTTGATGAAAAGAAAGGGAAAAAAATCAGCTAAATTTAATGCAAAGGTTTTTTTTAGATCTTAAGCGGTTATTTTAAGAGACATCTGTTAACTTATTAACTTGCTTGCAGTTACCAGTTTTCATGTAGAAACTATAGGAAGTAGGAATTCCTATGTAAATAGCTGTGGGCAGAAAAATTCTATTTTTCAGGCAGAGATTTTGTTTTTCTACCTGTACTCATTAGGGCTTTGATGAAAAGAAAGAAAAACAAATCAGCTACATTTAATACAAAGGTTTTTTTTAGATCTTTAGCAGTTATTTTAAGAGACATCTGTTAACTTATTAACTTGCTTGCAGTTATCAGTTTTCATGTAGAAACTATAGGAAGTAGGAATTCCTGTGTAAATAGCTGTAGGTAGTTCTTGCTTGAAGAAATTATTTTTTTTTTCAGACAGAGAAAAATTAAACTAATGTGGTTTTCTGCCTGTATTCATTACCTTAAAAGGTGAAGGATTTTACTCTTTAATTTCTTAACTTGACTTAAATTGACCTAACAATTCACCTGCCATGGCAGGGACACTTTCCCCTGTCCCAGGCTCCAAACCCTGTCCAGCCTGGCCTTGGGCATATCCAGGGATCCAGGGCAGCCACAGCTGCTCTGGGAATTCTATTCCATCACCACCCTCCCAGTAGAGAATTCTATTGAGAGGATTTGCAATGCCAGTGGGTTTTAGAGAGACAAAACTCCTGGAGCTGCTTCTTGCTGAGCTTTGAAAATGAGAGGAGATGGAGACACCTATGTGACTGTGGGATGTGGAAATCACAATTGAGACTCCCTGGAAATAGTGGTTGAGACATTTGTTCTTCCACAGAGGGTTCAGGTTGTTTGTTTATTTATTTTGCATTCAATATTTGAGCAGAAATATGAAGAAACTGCAAAGTGCAGCTCAGTTTTAATGTCTGACACTCTGGAGTGTGAGCTGAGGTCGGCACCCTGTGTGTTAATCCAAAGGTTTACAAATAAATTTCCTCCCTTTATGTTTATCATTTTCCCAGGAAGTTGAATTATTTTAGAATTATCTTAGAATTATTTTAGAATGAAAATGTGTCTTAGAAAGGCAGATTTTTGTCAGCTGGGCTGAAATGAGCCCAGCCTGGCTTGTGCATTCAGGGCGAGCATTGAAGGCTGTGTGGGATGCTGGGCACAGCCTCTCCTTCCTTCCCACAGCAAGAACCCCAGGGGGACATTTTGGATCACAGGAAAAAGGGGACAAAATAGGAAAAAAATAGGAAAAAAGTGGGAGTTTGGAGCCTGAATCTGGCAGCCTGTCCTGCTGTCCAGAATGTGAGATATTTGCTGCAGCAGCGGGATTTGCCCTACTCAGGGGACTAGCAGGTGATGAAGATGACATAAATGAGTGATGAAGATGACAGAAACCCTCTCTGCTGATAATTCCTGTTCATAATTACCCAGATCTGCCACATGTGCCCTCCTAAGCAAGAGGGGACAAGCCAAGTGACCTCCTGCCTGCCTGTGAGCTGCCCAGTTCCTGCTGTTTTAGCCCAAAATGGTCACTGAGTGCTTCAGCCCATGGAGAACAGGGAATTTGGAGCAATTTCCCATTAGATGTTCCTCCCCTCCAAGCTTTCCAAGAGGTTTCCTGAGTGGTTTCTGACCTGAGCTGGGTTTGCACCACTCACCTCCCATTATTCCTGGCCAGTGGAAACGAGGTGGGTCCTGCTCCTGCAGAATGAGGAGTGCCATGAATATGTAAATGATGCAGAAATTGTTAAAATCAGATAAATTCTGCAGCTCAGTGCTCTCTGTGCCTCTCCAAACAGAGCCAGCAGATTGGTTCCCCCAAGGAAAGGCAGGGGATGGAGAAGTTATATTTCTGTTACCCAGCATTTGCATAGAAATGATTGCTTCCTGTGGGGCTGGAGGCAGTGAGAGAGGGGGGAAAAAAAGAGGGAGTGCTGTGGTAAAACACCATGATATCCTGATTATTTTTAAAGATGGAAAGGAGGACTTGTTATATCTGCTTGTGGTGGTGATGATGGGGTCATTAAAGGTGTAATCACCTCGGAGCAAGGCATGTTATTTATTTGCCTCTTGCCAAAAAGTGGTAGTAGTTTGTGATAGATTTTAAAAATACAAAGAAATTTAAAGCAAAACAGACAAGAAAAAACAAAAATAAAACACAAAAAAAATCCAAACTAAACCCCTCCTGAAAAAAATCTATTTTCTTTTCCTAGAAAAAGCCAGGCTGGCTCTGAAATCCTCGATGAAAGGCACAGGAGAGGAGCCAGGAGCAGAGTCAGACGTTCCACACTCGGGAGCTGCTGTTCTCCTCTCCTGAGCGTGTTGGAGGCACATCAGCTGGAAATGGTAAAAATGCTGCTTTTCACACGGGATAAAAACCATCAGGAGTGTTCCAAACAAGGCTTGTTGAGTCCAGAAATGGCAGCTGGGACTTTGGAAGTCCTTACTGGAGCTCATGGTCCCTTTTGGGTGGGCAGTGGGCAGGGAGTGGCCGTTCAGTGACAGAGCCAGCAGAGCCCTGCTCAGCCCATCTGTGCTGCCTGGGGATGGGGCTGAGCTCTGGGAGCTTCTTCAAGGGGTTTTGGAATGTTCCAGAGATAAAATAACACCTTGTCCATCTTCTGGTCTCGCTAGCAGCCATGATTTAACAGGGGGTTAAAGTCTCATCACCAAACCAGGCTTGTTCAGCTCTTCATTGTCATTTTTCCTGCATCTTTCCTGATCGCCCACTGGAGAGCTGGGATGTTCTACAAACCCAGAGGGAGTCAGGAGTCGTGGCTGAGGGTGGCTGGAAGCCAGGCCAGACCTCTCAGCAGTTTTTTCTGGGATGGGGGAAGGACAAATCAATGGATCACGTGAGTTTCCTGAAGTGTGTAATGTGCAAGCAGGAGCTGAGTCCTTCATGGTCCTGGCACAGAAACAGCTTTTCCCTGCTGAAGAGACTTAGAGGACAACATTCTCATTACAATTTTTGTCATGAGGACAGATTGCTGTCTCGTTTTGCATTCTCATTAAAGCCTCTGTCAAAAAGCAGCCATTTGGAATTTTAATGCTGAATATTTCTTGTAATCCGCCACGTTTGGGCTGTAAGAACCTGACCTTTCCACTGCTCTGTGGTTTGACTGACTGATTGCTTCTCCCTCAAGTTGCCACCCATTTTTTGCCCATTTTTTTTACCAAGAGAGGTAATTAAGGGAGATTTGCATGTGTGCTCATCATCCCTTGCAGTGGTGCAGGTCAGACGTGTCCTGTTGTTGTGGTGAAGTTGAGGCATTCATCACCTCGGCTGAACTTGCAAAGCTTCCCTTCCTTTTTGTGCTGTTCATTGTTCTCAGGTGTGCTAAATGAGGAGAAAATATGCAAGGCTACTATTCAGGCATGAAAATTAATGCTGGAGACAGAGATTTTCTGTGGCAGAGGCTTTGCCTGGAGCCTGAGTGTTGGCTGGGATTTCAAAAGAGCTGTTTGCAACAGCACCAACAGCAGATTCCCTCACTCTGCTGAGGAACTCACAGAGAAATTAAATGCATTTTATGAACATCTTCTAACAGAGTTTCCAATTGATTAAAGCTGCTTTTGGTGATTCTCAGCTGTGGGTGGTTCCACAGGCATTGTAGTGGCATTAAGGAAATATCTCCACTGACATATTGTCCTAACCTTTGAATATTGCTCAGGTGAAATCCTCTCCCTCCCTGACATTTAAATTAAACCATTTGCAGCATGCATTCCTGAGGTACAGTCCTGCCTAAAATCCATTCCTGTTTGGCTGCACAGCTTTGGAAACCACTGCTAATAAAAACATAACTCCAGAGAGGAGATTAAAGTTTCCAGGCACCTATTTTTGAGCTTACCACGTTTGTTAGATCTGAGTGCTCTGAGTTAATGTGAAACACTGCAAACACTCTGTGGACAGAGATTTTATTCATGCAGGGAAAAATCTGTTGTGAAGTTTAGTTCATCTTGCATTTGTCTGATGCATCCTCTGTTCAGTGCTTTTTGTTGGGTAGGAAAGCACTCTCATATTAAAAGGGTTCTGCCTTGTTTGAAAAACCTGATTTCCTCTTTTTCTGGTCAAAGGCATTTTAGCTGTTTTGTTTAGCTTGATGAAATTTTAGCTTTATTTTTATATTTTATATTTTTTAATATTCTATATATTTGTTATTTTTAAATTTTATTATATATATTTATGTATTATATATAATATGTATTTATTTTTATTTTGTATATGTATTTAAATTTTTTATTTTATATTTTTATATTTTAGCTTTATGAAATCATGATTCTGGTAACATATTGGTGCTAACATCTGTATGGGAATAGCAGGAATTAATGTTACCAGAACAAGAGCACTTCTGGCCTTGGAGGAAGGAGAGATCCCAGTCCAGCCCCAAGGCTGAGTGTGAAACCAGCCTTCCCTGGCAGTTTTTTGGGAAATTTTGGGATGGTGGGTCGGTAAAATTAAATGTTTGAAGCCATATCCAAGGCTGAGTGTGAGACCAGCCTTCCCTGGCAATTTTTTGGGGAAATTTGGAGTGGTGGGTTGGTAAAATTAAATGTTTGAAGCCATATCCAAGGCTGAGTGTGAGACCAGCCTTTCCTGGCAGTTTTTTAGGAAGTTTTGGGGTGGTGGGTTGGTAAAATTAAATGTTTGAAGCCATATCTGGGTGGCTTCACAGACTCACCCAGTCTGAAGCACCATTAAACTCTGCCTCACTGGGATTTTTGGTGGAAATTGTTCATCCAAGCTTCAACCTGCTCCAGCCTCATACCCCACATCTGCCAGGATCCCTTCACGGAGCTGCTCTTGCTCTTCTTACCAGTTTTAAGCCTTGGCACAGAGGTGGATGAAGTTTTATTTTAGGCTGATTGGATCCCGTCATGCTCTGCCTGCAGAAAGTGAATTTATTCACATTTAGGCAACTAATATTCTCCATCATTCCTGCTCCATCTCCTCCCAGGTTTCTCCAGGGGGTTCCTTGAGGTGCTGCTCTCCAGGGTTCTGACTGTGAGTGACCAACCTGGTAATGGCTCTGTGCCTTCCCCAGTGCAGAGACCTCCTGTGCATGGGGACCACTGCTGGTCCCAACGTTTTATCATCTGTAAAATTCTAGAAAAGCAAATTTTCCATATGCAGAGACAGGAAAATCCTGGGTGTTGCCGTGCTGGGGGTTTGCAAAGCTCTGTCAGGGACAAGGCTCCATTCCAGAGCAGCGGTGATGGGACATTTCTCTTCCTGTGACAGAGATTTACTGGAGCTGGTGCCAGGCACAGACTTGACCTGAGAAATTAACTGGATAATGGGTGAAGTTCATGGAGAGAATTCCTAAATGTGTCTGTGCTCTGGGGAATCCAGGCAGAAACATTTTTTAACTCCTGCCACGTCACATTCCCTCTCCAGAGAGGTGGGGACTCACCCTCACCAACACAGAACCACATTCCCACTCACCTGTTTGCCCTCTTGAGCCAAAAAAATCTCAGTTTAACTCTTCTTGGTGATAAAGGGGAGGAGCAGAGTTGCTCAGGCATTAAGTGTGGGTGTGAAATGCTTTGGAAATTCAAATATGTTCTTTTTAATGTCACTGAGCCTTGTTGTGCTCTACAAAAATACAAGTCCTGGCACTTCATCTCCTGTATAATGGTTTAAAGTTACAGAAACAGCTGAAGTTTTGTAATTTGGTCTTGAATCTGAACATTTCTAATTTAAACCACTTCATCTTTTGCATTATTTGCCCTATAACTTCTCTTCAAAATTCAGTGATGAAGCTCTGAGACAGATAACAAAAATAATCAATCAGCTTGTCAGGCTGGGAATGAAAATGCTGATTAGGAGGTGAAATGTTGAGGAGAACAAATAAGAAATTATTCAACAAACTCATGGACTTTTGTTACTGAAATCAAACAGTTCTGAGGGACCTTATTTGGACACATTTGGTTGTGAAAGTGTCTTGGAATTCCTCTTTGGCTGGAAAAAATGGGAGAAAACAGAGTTAAAAGACCTTTTTGGATAAGACATTCACTCAGGTCAGTGTTGCCATCTCTTAAAGGTGAAAATGTGGAAATATCTCAGAAAATGCTTCCAATGCAAGTTTTGTTTATTTAATTAATCTTTTTCTCTGGTTGTTGCAGTGGTGGTGGAAACTCCTCTGTGTTGTCCCAGCAAGGATGAAATTCTTCTGGGAAAAGCTGTGTAGATCATTCTGTGATCTGAAAATCCACAGAGAATTCAGGCAGGTGAGATCTCTTCTGCTTTTGGTCAGAATTCGGGAAATTTGGGAAATTCCCACTGAAATCTGGCTGGGGCAGCTTTGTCACCTGCCCCAGCTCTGAACCTTCCTGGTGGCTTGAGGAGCAGCACGAGAGGCTTGGCCCCAGGTCAGGAATTGTCATTTCCATTTAACTCTCCTGAGGAGCCTCAGATGGAGCTGCAGAGGGAGAACTCAGCTGCAGGCAAGGGGAGAGCACGAAATCACACCTGGGAAAGGTGAATCTCTGGGCAGATGGAGTTTCAGGCGCTCACAGAGTGGCACTGAGATTAAACTTGTTTGTAAAATCAGGCACAACGTGTGTTATTTAATCCCTGCTGGGGTGCAGGAGCAGCTTCCTGAAAAACGGGGTGAAATTTAGTGTTTCATTGGCTCACTTACAAATTTATAGCAATTTATTGTTTAAGTGGCTGCAGCAAACATCTCCTGTCCCCTGGCTGATATAATTCCCTCAAATTGCTGGCTGTTTGTGGGAGCCTCTGTCTTTACATTTTGCTTCCCAGCTGATATTTCAAACAGCAGATAACCCATTTTTTTCCCCTGCAACTTGCAAATTTGCTGTGTCTGGATTCCTGGGAGCCCAGCAAAGGCTGTTTTCCCATTTGAAATGAATGAGAAAAGTCATCGTGGGAGATTTATTCCTGCTGCCCCATTTTTTCTTATTTCTTCTTAACATTCTCCCCGTTTGCCACGAGCTTCTTCACATTTCAGGAGCAGGCAGTCCCCTGTGAGAACAAACTGTGATTCCTCCTGTCCTCAGAGGAGAGGGATGGTTTGGTGGGGGAGATGTCCAGGATGAGGAGGAGAACTGGTGCTGAGTGTTCCCAGCTGGAGAGATCCATCTCAGGGAGATGGCTCTCAGCTGAAATCAGGGGATGTCGTGGAAGTAAGGACGAGTTTTCATTCTGTGCTTTGTGTTTCTGTGGTGTCACAGCCTGTGGGGAGGAGAAGCACGGCCTGGGCATTGCTGTGCAAATGTTTTGCTGCTTTTGGGGGGAAGAAGTGGCAAATGGATTTTTATTGTATTTTCCAAATGTGATATTTATGCATATTTTCCTTTTTTTCTTTAAGAGGAGATGCCTCTGGTTGGAACCAAGAGGGAAACAACAAATTTAAAAGGGAAAAAAACCACAATAGAGTTGTTTGAATTTGCAGATAAATCGGTGCTGTCAAAAGCTTCACTCCCTGGTTTGGTCCCAAGCCCCAGTCCCCACATTTCTCTGATGATATTTGTGATGTTACAAGGCTTGGTTTGTTTCAAAGTAAATAAAATCCAGGATTTTCATTCCTGTTTATTATTTTATTGGCTGACAGTCTCTGGCATGAGATGGATCCTGATGAGAAATTTCCCAATTTATTTTTTTTTAATTGGGGGAATATGTTGTGTGTGACTGTGGCTATAAAGACATTTCCTTCAGACAATTTCTGTCTGTTTCTCTCTCCTTTTGCTTTGCAGGAGGTGTTTGTTTTCTTAGCTTTTATGGAGATGGGGTAACTGAGAAGTAATAAAATATTTTTTAAATATTTTAAAAGATTTTATTTTATTGTTAATCTTAATAAATAATAAAACACAAAAAAGACAAAACTCAACACCATTCTATCAAAAATAATTTCTTAATTACAATACTTTATTTTTCAACTTATTAATTTTTATTACACAATATTACTATTACTTCTAACACTAATCACTTCTACTTTTTCTCTCCAAATCTTACTACAATGCATCTTTCACAATTCTAATTCTCTAAAATAGCTAATCTTTTTATAAAATCATATTTTAAAACTGATTAAAACTTATTTCAAATTCAATCTCTCTCTCAACAATATCATCTCTGTTTTATAACTTTCTTAAATCAACACACCTTATCTCAATATTTACATACAAATATACAAAGCTATATAAACTTTCTATTAAATTTTTAAAATTCCTTACAAATCCATTTCCCACAAGACGAATAACCTGTGTGCTAAATACAATTCTGTGCTTTCCCCACAAGCCTAGTATGGATGGCTTGGATTTGAGGCCAGCCCAAGAAAATTCATTTCCTAAATCCAAATAGGCTTCTGGGTGAGTTGTGGTATCACCCTGCATCTCTGAGAGAAGTTTAAAATTTTTTGGAGTAGGAAAAATTCAGCTGGCTTTGCTGGTGGGTATTGAAGAAGGAGAAATTCCTTGTATTTCTGCAGGAGTGAGATTTAGTGCCAGGCCAGCAGAGCACGAGCCTTGGAAAATGGTTTCTGTGCAATCCATGGGGCAGATTTTCATTGCCAGCCTTGAAGAAAGCTACAGAAAACATAAAAAGCACAAATTCAAATTAATTCTTGAGCTTTCCAGAGCTGCCTAAGTTGGAAGAGTTCACTACATCACTTGCTCCACTTTTCCCTCAACATTTGAAAAAGAAAAAGGTTGAAAAGTAGCAAGCCCAGATTTTTTAATTAAAGTTGTGAACTGTAATTATTTTGGTTCTCAGAGCATTTGGGAGAGAGCTGAAGTGTGATATTTCTGTGTACACACATGTGTGCACTCTGGACAATCCAGCCTCTTTAATTCTTTATTTTCTGGCTTTCAGCTCTGTCATCTGCATAAAATGGTCCCACAGCAATTTACAGAATGATCTTTGTGAGATCCTCAAAGAAATCTGTCCCAGTGAGTTCAGATACTGAATCAGAACAGCATCAAAGATCCTGGTTTGGAATGGGGATTGTGAATTCTTGCAGGATTTGTGCTGCTTGGTGGCTCTCTGGAAACTCATCCTAAAGGAGAAGTTTCTTGCTGGCCTGTTTGTCCTTCTCAGTGGAAATACAGTTGAGAAATTCAGTTTTATTTCCTTTCTCTTGGGTTTGGAGTGCTGCTTCTCCCAGTGAGCTTCAAGGAGCTCCCCATACCTGAAGTTTAGTTTGAATCTTTGTCCTGCTGTAAAAATTCGGGATCTAATTCCCATATTAGACTGACTCACAGATTTTGAGTCTGTTCCTTCACTTTTCTCCTGGAGGGCAGTCTGTAAGCTTGATTTTTATTTCATTTTAGGTTTTTCAAACCCTGGGGTTTGCTCCATCCCTCTGATCATCTTGGTGCCTCCTCTGGATTTGCTCCAGGTCCTTCCCATGCTGGACCCCAGGGGCAGAATTCCCAAATATTCCTGGTTTTGTGGTGTGTGGTTAAAAGCAGGATTGCTGGGGTTTGTGCCTCCAAGGAAGGTGCTGGGGAATGAGGTTTTTGGTGAGAAATGATGTTTTTTTGGCTGAGAGCAGCAGCTGTGACCAAGCTGCCTTGGTTGGAGCCAGACAGGCAGGCAGTTCCTTCCCAAAAAACTGCAAACCCCTGAGCAAATGGGTCATGGAATCTGAAAAGGAAAAAAGATCTGGAAAGGAAAGGGAATAGAAAGAAGAAAAACCATTTTAGCTCCCAAACTGTGCCACGTCCACCTCTGTGGCCCAGGCAGAGCAGTGAGGAGGAATTTCAAAACTTCAGATTTACTCTCCACACTTCAGTGGTGTTTTGTAAAGATGTTGGTGTGAAGTGTCTGTAGTTATACACAAATAAATATGCATAGCAAATTTGTATTACAATGTTTAACATGAGTATATAAACTAAAAGGTGCATAATAAATATTTAACTTATATATATATACATAATTTTAATATTCATGCCTAATGCAGTGTGTCTGTAGTTGTACACAAAGAAATATGCATAGCAAGTTTGTATTACAATGTTTAACATGAGTATATAAACTAAAAGGTGCATAATAAATATTTAACTTATATATATATAATTTTAATATTCATGCCTAATGCAGTGTGTCTGTAGTTGTACACAAAGAAATATGCATAGCAAATTTGTATTACAATGTTTAACATGAGTATATAAACTAAAAGGTGCATAATAAATATTTAACTAATATCTATATATAATTTTAATATTCATGCCTAATATGAGAACCTGAATATCAGCATAGCAGGTGTTTGCATGAATTCCTATTATTTGAGATTAACTCCATAAAAACTAAGAAAATGGAAACAAAACTTCATTAAAATATAATTTGAGGACAGGGGTCGCACACATTACAATAACTTATGATCGTTTGAGTGTATTTTACTCATTTTACATTAAGCCATGTGCTGTATTTTCTCAAATTTAATAATTTCAGTTGACTTGGGAAGTTCTGAAATAAATCAGTAAATGCTGCTTGCTTTGCCAGGTGAGCCCAAAATGCCTGAGACAGCTCCTGCCTTGTTCTCTGTCAGTCTAAACTATTTTCATTAGCTCCTGTAACAAAACAAAAATCTTCAAAATGTCTTCGTGTTTTACTCTTTAAGAAAGGAGTACTTTGAAATGAAACACGGGAAGTAAAAAATAGCAACAATTTGGCTTTGAAATGTTGAAACAAGAGAAAAAAAGCCTTTTGATGTTTTTGCTCAAAACTTTTTTCGCCTCGGATGAGACAATCTCGTGAATTAGATATAAATAGTTCTGGTGACCTGGATCTGCATTTTTGTACAAATGTGTTCTTACAGCTGCATTTTGTCTGTGCTCAGCAGGGTTAAAAATCCCTTCCCACCCAGAGGGAATGGCACAGAAGTTCATGAAATTACAAATATTGCTGTTAATGGATCAGGTCTTTAATTGCCTGTTTGTATTATCTAAATATATCTAAACCACTGAATCTTCCTGCTCACTGCTCATGAGTTGGGTTTCCTTTTGGGTTTAAATTTACTTAAGCTTTAAATTTGAAGTTTTTTGGGTGAGATCTCTGAAAATTCATGAACATTCCAAAAATGCTCTTCATTCTCATGACCAGTGTGGGAGTTAATATGTTTTCACAATACTTTTTACTAATGAAAAAACCCTGTTGGATTTCCAGAGATTTCTAATAATTTTCCCGGATATTTCTAATAATTTTCCAGGATATTTTGCACCCAAATTTTTCCTTTGCTGGGGATTTCCTTCCTGAAAGGTTGCAGTTCTAAAATTAATTCATATATCAATTCCTGTGTCTGTCTGTCCTTCCTTTTCCTCCCTTTCCCTTCTGCCATTCCCATGGAGATCAGTCCAGGAAATTCAATTTTTGCCTGATTTTTCCCAGCACAAAAGAACCAACCAACTCCATGGATAATAAGGGTAGGAATGTACCAGGGGGTAGAAATCTACCAGGATGGTAAAAATTATTCCTTTTGATGCTGCACTAAGTCAAACAGAATTGGTTTTAGTAGAATAAATAAATTAACAGGACAAACAAAATGCAGAATTGTTTTTAGTAGAATAAATAAAATTATAAGGAAAAAAATCACCATATAGAGAAGATATTTTGATATCTCCATGCAATACTCAGTGCAGGAGTGGTTGATTTTTCATTTTTTAAATTTGTTCTGAAGAAGAACAAGTAGAAATAAGGAACAAATGTTTGTTCTGCAGCAGGAATTGCTGTACCCAGGGTTTTGTGCACCCATTCAGATGTACTTTGTGATCTGTATTGACACCTCCTCTGTAGTGCCTGGAAATTCCTGTACCTCCAGCTCTAATTAAGGCTACACATGCCAGGATAAAAGACTCATTTGTATTTATGTATATGAAAGCAAATCTCTCCTTACAAAGCAAGAGATTTGCTGGCTTTCTATTTTTTGGTTTATTTATTTTTCTTCTATTTTTAAGACTCTTTTTGGCTTTATGTAATGTATGTATCTGACAAGAATCCCAGGCTGAGGCTAATTTAGTGGGAAAGGCAGACATCTTTATTTTTAGAGACCTGATCTGAGTAAATGCTGAGGAATGTCTGCTGAGCCAAGGTTTTCTCTTGCAGCATTTCTATTCTTGTGCTCCTCCAGAAGGTTTTGCCTTCCCTTGTGAAGCCAACACACCTTGACACGTTGACAACTGGCAGGGTTTTATTGTTCAGGGGGACACCAAATGACAAAAATGCCCACTTGGATGTATCCTGATGAACCTCACAAAGAGGATTTTTAATCTGTCCTTGATTGCATTGCGAGATTTCAATCTGCTGGAATCAAAATTCCATAAATTCCTTTGCACACATGCAAAACCCTGTCAGAAACAGATTCATCAGGGTGGCCCCAGCCTTGCAGAAGCACATGTGGAAATGCTGATTTGAAGTGACAAAAGGCAAGGGATGCCAGCCCAGGCAGCTCCAGATTTGCACATTTTGCAGCACATCTGTTTGTGCAGCATCTCACCTCCCTGGCCCCACAGCACCTGCCCTGAACTGGAGCAGGATGAGGTGGAATCTCAGGGCTGGGATGGTGCCAAGGAGCAGAGTTTTGGGATTTGAGATCTTGCAATTTTGAGGAGTCGCCTTTTCTGGAATTGAACTGTATCCAAATGGTAGTTATTTTGAAATAATACTGAAAAATATTTTAAAATAGAGTTGTTTAAAAAATATTTCCCTTAAAATATTTTCCTTTACAGCTTTGTTTGTGTTTTCAGGGTCCTCAGCAAAGCCCATCCCATTTTTTCTGAATGTAGAAATGGAGAGGACAGAGGGGGAGCGCATTGTTCATAATATTGATTCTTTGCTATTTGCAAAAAATTTATTTCAATGTAAATCATAAGGAGTGGAGAAACTTTTTTCTGCTTTATCCACTTTGTTTGGTGATTTTGGCAGTCATAGTCACTGTCTTCTTTTATTTGATTCTTTTTCCCAATTAATAATAGAAAAGGAATTTGAAAATCCATTTGGGCAATATCAATGTGAGATACAATTCAGTGCAAAAGTAAAGGGGAAGGTAATAAATAGGATTCTTTATCTTATTCCTTTCCCATGTGGGGATTTTTATGTAATTTTGTTCAGAATATTATGAAAAGTTTAGAAAGTTGCACCTGGGTTGGATCCACTCCACACTAGAGCTGCTGGAATGGGATGGAATTGAGGGATGGGGAGAAGCCACCAGCAAGGAGAGGGGACTCTGTGTTGGGTTAGGCACTGATTAGTTCTAGATTTTAAAATTCCCATCCTACATGCACACCCACACATCTGTAAGATTTTTCTCTTCCCTCTTATTTACTTTTCTTTGTACAGTTTTGGGTTACATGAATTAAATAACATTTTCATGTATTTAAATGACCTGTCAAATCGCAGCATTCAGTATTTCAAACCTGCTGCCTTAGGTTTTTAATTTCCTTGAAATGTCTTTTTTTTTCCCCCTTTCTTTCCCTGCTAACAGCAAGAATGTGCTAAAATGTTTATCAAGCCTTGCTCTTTTCCCTGAGAAACTCCAAGGATAATTACATTTCATAATTATCCACCGCTGCCTGGAAGAGCCGTGTTCACCCTCTGGACCTGTTGTTCTGTTGCTTTTCTATCTCGTGCAGCAAAATTCTCCTCAGCTCCCCTTAAACAACATTAATCCCATCAAAAGTGGCTCAGATAACGTCTCCAGCTCAGAATTCCTGCCTCTGCTGAGGTGTAATGTCCTCTTAGGTGTAATTAAATTATGTCAAGAGGATTTTCTTGGTGGGAATAGAAAGGGAACGTTTAGGTACAAGATTGTTTCATTTCAGCCTGAGCTTCAGCTGCTGTGGGTGATTGTTTATCTCCACCTCGTTGTTGGCAGAGCTCATCCCTCTCCAGACTGAATCCCAGAATGGTTTGGGTTGGAAGGGATCTCAAGGATCCTCCAGTGCCACGGGCAGGGACACCTTCCACCAGCCCAGGTTGCTCCAAGCCCCATCCAGCCTGGCCTGGGACACTTGGAATAATGAATCTGCAACTTCTGTGCAACCCTTCTGCTCCCCTTCTCCTCCTGAGACACTTTCCTACATCAGGAGAAATGATTTTTGCTCTAATGCTCTAAATGCTCTAATTCTGGCTGATTTCTTGCAGCTGGAGAAGCTGGGGAGCTTTGTTCAGCTAGAAGCTGTGTGAGCAGCTGAAAGGAGGTGAGGAGAACCCCAGAATGGGTTCCTTCAGCAGGAACACAGGATGGAATCACTGAATCACTGAGGCTGGTGTGGATCAGGACAGGGAGAAGAGTCTGGAGCCTTCTCCTGGGGGTTGGAGCTGCACAGGGAGAAGCAACGCTCCCAAGGAACCTGCTCTGGGAATTTTGATTCCCAGTCCCTGAAGATGACCTCTCCCAGTCCACAAAACATAATTTTAACTCATATTTGCCTCCAGTGTTCCAGACTTTGCTGCTGCCTTCCTCCTGGGAGTGAGTGATCCCCACATTCCCAGGGAGAACATCACCAGTGGGGTGAGTAAAAGCGCCGGGATCCAGCCGTCTGTTAACTTCATTGGCACAGTAAATCCTGCTGCTCTGAGCTGTTATTTATGGAGCCCTGGGCACAGGAACTGCTGGATCTATTGCCTCTGGTTGCTTCATTATCTATTTAAGATGCAAAGCAAACCATTATTGTTTGTTGCATTATCTTCGTCAGACTTTATTGCTCTCGTCGCTGGCGAGAGCTGTAGCTCCGTTCTGCCACGTCTGTGGGAGCAATAATTCTCCACAGGATTTTTCCAGCCATCTACTTGTTTTTTTTTGGAAGTGCCATGGAAGCCTGATAGCAGCAATACTTGTACTCACTAAATCATTAATTTGATCTAAAATGTTATGGAAGGAACGGCTTCGTTTTTAACGGAGCTGTTGTCTGTTTTCTCCTGCAGTCAGCTCTTGTTTAAAAGCCTCTCGGGAAGGAAATGCACATTTCTGAGGGATTGGAGCTGTTTGAGCTTTGTTCTGGTTGCTTCTAGATGCATCTAAACAAGGAAGGAGGTGATGAGATCCAGAGGTGACACAGAGTTCCACGTGGATCTGGAGGCTGAGTTCCTTCCTGCCCTTATTATACATGAGAAACGAGTCTGTACCTGATGTGTTCACCTTCTCAAAGTCAATAATTCCTGCTAAAAGAGCAAAACTTTGAATTTGCAACGAAGGCAAACAAGTTCCTGCTGAATGATAGCCTCTGCCCATCTCCTTTTTGAAAGACAGGATTTTATTCACCTCATTTATTGGAGATCTACAGGAATTTCTGTGGGTGGCATTTCAAAACAATGCGCTCAAACCTCAAGGCAGCTTTCATTCCTGTTCATTGCCTCCCACAGAACTTCAGAAATGGGTGAAAAATGTCTGAAGTGCTCTGGCATTGAGGGAAATACAAAGATTGACAAGGTGCATTTGTACTTGAGAGCCCCAACATTCTCCCATCATTCCTCTGGACTTGCTCTCTGTTGTGATTTTCAGAATTGGGATCATTTTTTACCTGCCAGTGCAATGTTTTCCCCACCTCAGACACTCCATAATTCTTCCTTTTCAGAACAGTTTATTAGAATGATGGAAAACAGTCAAACACTTCCCATCTTCTGACTCTGCATAGGGAAAAACTATTAATATTTGATGCTAATCTTTCTGCAGGAGACCAAACACAATTCTCTGCAAAGTGGAATAAAATACAGCACAGCTGAGCCTGCAGAGGAAACGCCCAGAATCTGGTGTGCAATTGTCATTATTTTTAATAATTTGCTAAATTGCATGATCACTATTCCAAATAACAAACCTGAATGATGCAAAATATGATGTTTCCTGGCCTTTTTTCATAAAATTTTTCATTATTCCCATGGCAAAACCATTCAAACTCCTCAGCCCAGCCTTTGGAGATTCAGAAATAAAAAGAAAGTGTCAGCTTTCCCCTAAACAAGGCAGATTTTATTGCCCCTCTAACCAGGCCATGAGAGTGGGTTGTAGCATGAAACTGGGCACTAAAATCTCCATCAGTGCGTTTTGTTTTCTATTATTGGCCTCACTGGTGGTAAGTTCATGGAGGATTGGTTTTTATGTGAGACAGAAATAAAAATTGGGGGGGAAAAAGCCACTGGAGCAGTGTTCTTGCATGTAAAGGTAGAATTTTAAGAGCCCTCTTGGTACAGATAGACACAGGATTATTGCTAAGTTAAAGGGGGAAAAAAGCAGCAGAGCATCTAATCTGGATGCCATAGGATCTCTGGTTATAATAAAAATATCTGATAAGAGACTGTTAAATCCTGAATTTATATATTTTCTTGTGATTTGTAATCATTTCAGCTGAAATTGCCAGTGTAAAACCCGAGGCTGGTTCATGGTTGCAGAGAGAATGAATTTAAAAAGGGTTAATAAAATGCTCAATATTTTTCAGATTTTTTGCCCAAGACAAAAGCTATTGGCTGCTATAATAGTGGGATTTATATCTATAAATCTGTATAATACATAGAGAGCTCTATAGCAAAGATATAAAGTAATTACTGCTCTTAGAATACTGCAAAAAAAAAAAGAAAATCCCCATTTTTAGGATTAAATTTAGCATTTATTATTAAAAACAGTTTAGGATTTATTTAAAACCAGTGAGTCAGCAGAATCACAAGATCATGGGATGGTTTGGGCTGGAAAGGGACCTTGAAGCTGCTCTGGTTCCTCCCCTGCCATGGACAAGGACACTGTCCATAGCCCAGGTTGCTCAGAGCTCCAGCCAACCTGGCCTTGAACACTTTTTTAGCCAAAATTTCTGCATTTTTCTCCAAACAGAACTCCTGGGTGTGTTTCAGTGTCCCGAATCCAGAGTGGCTGAGTGCTGCCTCCAACATCTCACCCTCCAAACTTCCCACCTTGAAGCTGTTCCCCACTTGGCTGTAATAATGCAACATCACTAAGCTGTTAAGTAAGAAACCACAGAGCACTAAAAACATTGAAAATTCTGCTTTTTCGGCCTCCCTGGCTGCTCCTTGTGGGCCTTCAAACACACCTGGGTTGCCTCTTGCATCTCTTTGTGCTCTGGCAGCCAGATCCTTCTGCTCCCCCTCTCGGCTCCGAGATCAAACCCGAGCTGATTGCAGCTCCTGACAGGCTCCAGGCACCAGGGGAGCAGCAGAACTGTCTCTCTTTTTGTGGCTTTGTTTCCCCAAGTTGTCAATTAGCAGGAGGGAAAGTGTCACTCTCACCAGCACCTTCAGTTCCGTGCCCACATTTTTTGGGTTTGTTGGTTTTTATTTTGGAAGCGTCGTTTGTCAAAGTGTCGCTGGTGGAGCTTGCTGGGGGTTTTTATGTCTCTGGAAATATGCTTAAAAGATGTTCTTTCATTATCTGGTGTTCGTTTAGACCAAGTGCTTTTGAAGTGATGTTGTTAGGCATTGGAAATTTCTGAAGTTGACAACAATAAAGAAGGCTGGGAAGTTGAAATTCTTTGGTTTCAACAACAATGTTCTTTCCCCCCTCCCTTGTTGTTAAAATCTGTGACTTAGCATTTAAAATAGAAGAAAAGAAAAGACAGGAGAAGTTTTCCCAGTTTTTATATTTTTCACATACTACAAGCAAACATTTTTCTCCTTCGTTTGCAGCTCTTGGTGCTGCTCCCCTGCTCGTGGCCTCATCCCTCCCATCCTGCTGAGGAGCTGCAGGGATTTAGGGATGTGGGGAGCCCTTGGGATTCAGGGACGTAGAGTTGGGATTTTGGGCAGACTTGGGCTGTCCCTCCTTATCTCTGTTCTCATGCTGGAGCATATCTAGGGAAGGGAATGGAGCTGGGAAGGGTTTGGAGCCCCAGGAAGGGCTGAGGGAGCTGGGAAGGGCCTGGAGCACCAGGAGAGGCTGAGGGAGCTGGGAAGGGCCTGGAGCACCAGGAGGGGCTGAGGGAGCTGGGAAGGGTTT
>JAWWEX010000017.1:2460843-2471769 GCA_035583215.1 Arremon brunneinucha
AGCTCAGATTGTACCCAGGTAGGAATGCTTGGCTCCTCCCCTGGGCGGAGCATCTCCCCATGGGATGATGGGATTGGATCAGCCATGCAGGGACACTCACTGGCCATGGACAGAAGATAATTAATAATTAATGGCCAATGAACAGAAGATAATTAATAATGAATGGCCCATGGACAGCAGAGATCTCCTGGAGGGAGGATTGGCTGTGGGAGAGATAAAGAAAACTGCCCAAAGAACAACAGAGAACTGCCCCAGCTCTGACAGGTGGGAATTGAACACACACTCAGCTAAACCTGAGATATAATGTAGAGAGATGGAATAGCAGAGCTTGGAAAAGGGTTTTCTCCAGCCTGGCACAGCTCAGAGCACTGAACAGAGCCAGAGGTGGCAGGAAAAATGGGAAAGGGAGAGCTGAGGGGAGCAGGAGTGCAGTGGGAGAGGGATTTGGTGAAAGGAGTTGGCATATTGTGGAGGAAGCAGGAGCTGCCTGCACAGAAAACAGCAAAATGCCCTTCCCAGCATCCCTGCACTGGAGCATGGCTGGAATATTGGGTAGCACAGAGTAATTGGAGAGGTTGTGTATGCAGAGCAGGAAATTCTGTTTTCTTTCATTATTGAACACGAGAGAAATGTGGGAGGAATTGTTGGATCAAAACAGAGAGGAAAGGAGAGGAGATTTTGTGGCAGTTTTCTTCAAGGGATGTCCAGAGTTGTGCTGTTCTGAGGAGAAGTGTTACTACAGAGAACATTAATTATTTATCCTACAGTGTAAACACTGATAAAAATTGCTTTTAATTTTTCATTAATCTGTTAAAAATAATAACCAATATAATTAAATCTATTAGTGAAAGTAGTAACAAGAGGTTGGACTTGAAGCAGAGCCCAATTCTTTGCAGGTTTCCCTTTTCTAACTTAATTCAAACACATCCCAGTTTGTAACTCACCAGTACATTCAAATTCAGGGGAAAACAACACAAACCTGCTGAGTTCTGTCATTTTTAGGCAGCAGCTCTTTTGCATTCTGCCCAAATCCAAAACTCCTCAGTCCTAGACTTTTATCCAGTTATCAAATCAAGATCTCAAGGCCAGGCTGGACGGGGCTTGGAGCACCCTGGGACAGTGGAAATGAAACAAAATGAGCTTTAAGTTCCCTCCCAGCCCAAACCATTCCATGATTGTTTGGAAACCAGCTGTGAGAATATTTTTATCCATGCATACAGGGCATTGGAAGCTGTTAGATCAGCTCCTGGGCTCACCTGATTTAATGCCAGCTGCTGTGGCTGTGTCCTGGTGAGGTGGTTTGGATTTTTTAATATTTTCTCTTTACACAGAAGATTCTTCCAGTTGTTCCCATGCAGGCATAGAAACCCATGGATCTGGAGGGATCTTCTTGATCACATTCTTTGCTCTCCTCCAAGCCTGTGGTACTTTCAAGACTCAGTTAATAATGTTTTTAAGAGGTACTTTCTGGACATTCTGCTTAAATGTCCTTTTATTTGCCTTTCCTGTACTGGGTACTCGATGCAAATTTTATTCATTTTTAAAAAGAGCTGGGATATTTTAATATCAGCTGCTTTCTGGGCTGACCCTGAGTGTGGGGTTTGTGTCAAGGGGAGGAAATGGGGCTCTGCATCCACCTGAAAGGTCTCCTGAGATGATTAAAAGGGACCCACTGGTCAGGGAGCATTTCTGAATCTCCTATTCCATAATTATTATAATGTGCATAATGCCTCATATGCATTAAACATTCAGCTGAAATGACTCTGAATGTGAGAGCAACCATATAATAATGGGGAAAACCCCTTATTTTGCATAATAGAATTTAAAATATTAATAATGTAACTAATATACATAGGGTAAGTTTAAGTGTGTACACTTAACCATGCAGTTATGAATTATATATGTAAATACAGCACACGCCAAATGTGTATTTAAACACTTAAACTTTCCACACGGGCTAATTTGAAGTTCACTGCATTGGATTAATTTTTAACATTTTACTTGCAAATAATCATAACTCAGAAATTCATATTGCAATATATTTGTGTTGGTTATTGAAAACACCACCAAGCTTGACTGAATCCTTGCAATCACAGGAGATCGGTATTTCCAGGAAATGTAAAAGAGGAACTTCTAACTCTGCATCATTTAGCAAAGATTTCCTGGTTTAGCTGGAAAAAAACCCAGAAGTTCCTCAGCTGAGAGGATAGAAATCACAAAAGTGATTTTTTTTTTTTTTGTGGGGAGGGGAAAGAGGAAAGGAAAAAGGGGAAAGGAAAATAAAGGAGAAAGGGGAAAGGAAAATAAAGGAAAAAGGGGAAAGAAAAATAAAGGAGAAAGGGGAAAAGAAAGGGGAAAGGGAAACAGAAAATGGGAAAGGAAAAAGGAAAGAAAAATCCCCAAAGGTGCCAAACCCTCTTTTTTCCCAGCCCACCATGCTCCAGCTGTGCTGCCAGATGTTGCCATCCAGCTGCTCCTTCCAGCTCCAAGGAAAAATCCAATTACCTGTGCATTTCTGGCAGCTTCATCGGAACAGGCACAGCCAAGTGTGACATGGTTTTATCGTTTCCATGAGTGGAATTGTAATTCCAGGGGCAATCCTTCTGTGCAGTATCTGCTCCTGTTCTACCCCATCCACTCTCCCAGAATTTGGGTCCAGGAGGAGCCTTTTCAGTGCAGGGATCATTTGGGAACCCTTTGGAATGAGAGCTGATTTTCCATCATTTCCTGCCCACACCAATTAGTGGTGGTTTCCCTCCAAGCTGTCCCAAGTGGGATTTTCTCTTCAGCTGCTCTCAAACCTCAAGAATTCCAACAAAATTCCAAGAGTTCCAGAAAATGAAGCTCAGAAAAAAAGATTTGGAATGCAGGACTTTGATTCAGGGAAGACTTTTTGCCTTCAGTGAGGATTTTCTGGTGGGATGTACTGCAGGATTGTGTCACTCTGGGTGTTGTTATTTTACAGCTGCTGGAGAGTCAAAGTATGAGGAGAGGGAGAGTTAAAAAATCCCATCCCAGCAGCAGCAGGAAATTGTGGAATTCTGTTGGAAACTCCCCCTTGCTCAGGATGAAGGATTTTAGTGGGATTTCCTGCAATGGGACACATTGGGGCTGGATCCAGGGTCTCTGTGGGGTGGGACAGACTCCCAGGGGTGGCCAGGAGAGTTTGAGGCTGGGATTTCTCAACCTGGGTGAGTTCCTCAAGAATTATTACCTGGGGACTCAATAAAACCTTCCCTGGGGCTGAAACACAGGATTCAACTGATGTGCTGGACCCTGAATGCTGGAAAACTGTAAAGAATGAGGTTCCCCAAATAAATAAGGAAAAATCTTTTTGATTGGAAGGGTCTCAAAGCTGAAAGAAAGTAGAGTGACAAGGTTCCCCAAATAAATAAGGAAAAATACATTTTTGGAAGGGTCTCAAAGCTGAGAAAAAGCCAATAACAAGGTTCCCTAAATAAATAAGGACAAATTGTTTTTTTTTTTTTTGGAAGCCTTTGGCTGTCCCTGATGTTTCCAGTGGCAGATGAGAGGGTGCAAAATGGTTGGACAAAGAGAGAGGGCGTGGGCTGAAGGTTCTGTTCCCCCTCACCCCTCTCTGCAGCAAAGGGACACATCTGCATCAGCTCTGTGAGAAACGGGGAAGTTCTATTTGTCAAAATATAAAGGATAAAATTACTCCTAAATGAGCATTTTCTTTGCCAACATCATTATCATAGTGAAATTTCAATAAATTCACCCCCTGTAATTGCATTAATCCACCTATGAGATGTTGGTTATTGAGTTTTGTACCCCAGAATTTCAAAGCAAAGAACAATCCTTGAAATGAATGTAAAGCTCAGTCACTGGAGATTGGCACTACCTCCTGCAGCATTTCTTCCCATCAAATTTAATTGTAAATATGTTTTCCCAGTCTCTTTAGTTCATATGCTGCACTCTTGGGATAAAAAGAGGCTTTAATGTGAATTATTATTATGGTAAACACAGTAACAACAACATTTCCTTCAGTGAAATAAACAGAGACCAACATTCATTAATTAACCTTAAAATTTCAGGTTTTATTCTACAACTTCAAGTTAAAACACAGGGAGCACAAATCTGAAGTCATACAACCCCCCCAAACTTCAAATTATTTTTTCAAGTATCTGAATATTTTATGGAGCAACATATTGAAACATTATTTCATGCTAAATCACTTATCTGAAAATACTTGCTTCTACTTTATCTGGCCTTAAATTCTCCATAATAATGACCTGCATGGGTATAATTAAAATTAGGATGGAAGTTAAATATAGTCAAAATTACAGCTTCAAATCCACTTTGGAGACATCAACTGCATGTTTTTTACAAAATTAATCAGATATGAAGTCAGACAGGAATTCTACTCTAAAAAACAGAGTTTTCCCCTTCAGTTCTCACTCTGAAAGATGAACTTTATCCCAAAGTGCTCTGCTGGCTCGTGACTGCTTTGTACACAGAACACCTGGCTGTGAACTGTACTGCTGTGCTGGGAAGGGAAAAAA
The DNA here is from genome assembly GCA_035583215.1 of Arremon brunneinucha. Taxonomy (NCBI): domain Eukaryota; kingdom Metazoa; phylum Chordata; class Aves; order Passeriformes; family Passerellidae; genus Arremon; species Arremon brunneinucha. The sequence continues at coordinate 2,465,367 of JAWWEX010000017.1, forward strand.
TGGCATTCCAGGGTGACAAAAAAGCACTTTGGAAATGGAAAAGTGGTTTTAAAAATATGGGAAAATGCAGAGGTGTGGCCGATTTTATTGTCCTTCCAAGCTCCACTGCAGGGTGTAGTTCTGGCCCAGTTTCAGCTGGAGACCGGTGATTTGCAGGACCTGGGAATAAAACACACAAAATGCACATTTAGTAACTGAGCCCTGAAGATCCACGGTGTTTTCTGTGTTCCAGGGAGAAACTGGATTCTCATTTTAAACTGCAAGGATTTATTTCCCTTTTTTTATTTACATTTGTTTATATATCACTGCAAACAGACTTTAACCAGCACAGATTTGGGTGTCTGACCTGACTCTCTGATCCCTTCCTTCACCCACGGGCACTTTTAGAGCTGAGGTTCCTTTTGTTTTAAAAATAAAGGATTTTTTAAAGTGGAAAAACATGGAATGCATTGCAGTTCTACAGTGCATATGAATTTTTTTTCCATCAAAAAGTCAACAGCAGAATTTCAGAGCAGGTTTTTCTCCTGTCACATCTCCCAGGTTGCAAGGAAGCAGGGAACAAAATCCACTGCCAAAAATGGCATTAAATGGAATTAAAGTACCATTACCTGATGGCAGCTTGTGCCTCTTTCTGAAATATGGTTTCTTTTAAATATGGTAAATAGATGTGTATTTTAAATATGGTAAATACTTGCATTTTTAAATATAGCACATATTTTAAATATGCTAATATAAAAATTCCAAATATGCTAAATAGATAGATATTTTAAATATGGTAAACATACAAATATTTCAATATGGTAAATATTTTAAGTATGGTAAATATACAAATATGGCAAGTAAGATATATTAAATATGGTAAACTTACAAATATTTGAAATAGGCTAATATTAAAATTTTAATATTATAAATATAAATTTTTAAATATGGTAAATAAAACTTTTTAAATGATAAATATATAAATATTTAAAGTAGGCTAATAAAAAAAATTTAAATACGCTAAATATATATATTTTTTAAATATCATAAGTAGAAATATTTTTAATTTGGTAAATATATAAATATTTTAAAAATGGTAAATATATAAATATTTTAAATATGGTAAAAATATAAATATTTTAAATATGGTAAGTAAATTTTTTAAAATATGGTAGATATATAAATATTTTAAATAGGCCAATATAAAATTTTTAAAAATGCTAAATGTATATGTTTAAAATATAGTAAGTAAAATATTTTTAATTTGGTAAATATATAAATATTTGAAATATGATAAATATACAAATACTTTAAATATGGTAAGCAAAATATTTTAAATACGTTAAATATATAAATATTTTAAATACGCTAAATATACAGATATGTAAAATGTGGTAAGTAAAAATACAGTAAATATTTTAAATAGGCTATTATAAAAAATTTAAATATGCTAAATATATATGTTTAAAATATGGTAAGTAAAATATTTTAAAATTGGGTAAATACATAAATATTTTTCAAAGGCTAATTAAAAATTTAATATTCTAAATATATATATATATATATTTTTTTTTTTTTTAATATAAGTAAAAATACTTTAAATATTTTAAATCTGCAGAGGTTTGAGAGCACAAATGCAGGTTTTTCACCCTTCCAGCAGCATCTCACCTGGTTGTTGCTGTAGCCGTGCCGGTGGTTGGATGGGGTTTCTGCCCCGTTCTGTGTCACTGTCACCCGAGTGACGTTCCTGGGCACCCCCAGGACCCTGACCTCAGTGAACATCAGGTTGTTGGGGTCCGTGTAATTCTGGTGTGTAACTGCGATCTCCAGAACGTTCTGGAAGGAAGAGGGAAAGGCAAATATATCAGAGATTGGGATTAGGCTGGTACAAATCCAGAGCAGCTGGGACAGTGGAAGGTGTCCCTGCCATGGAATGAGATGATTTTTGTGTCCCTCCCAACCCAAACCATTCTCTAATTCTGTGAAGTCCACTTCAGCTTTTCAATGAAAGTCCACTTCCACTTTTTCTGTCCTCACTCCAGCTTTTTTGGGTTTTTTTCAATTTTTATTTCCTAATACTTGTGTATTGTTATATGTTTTTCAGATACTGAAAGCTTTTCTCCACTCTGTTAGCCTGGCCAAATCCTGGGCTCTGCTGTGCTTTCATTGCCACTCAGCTGATTGATTTGAGGAGCGAAGAACAAGAAATTCCCAACCCCTGGCTGGGCAGCCAGAGCTGCAGGACAAAGCCCTCCTTCCCTGCCCTGTGTCACCTCCCAGGTGCTCTGAGAGCTGCTCCAGCCTCTTCTCCTCCTGCTTTTTGCCCTCCCAGAACAGCTCCTGCCTCCCCATCCCCTCCCTCAGCACTCACAGCCCCCCTTCATTCAGTTACTGGGATTTTAAGTAGATTTTGGATTTCTTTAGGATGCACCCAAAAGTGCTGTGACATAATTCCATGTATTTGGTGCTCACAGGGTGAGTGTTTCTCATTGTTGGTTGATTCAAGACCTCTTTAATTAGGCTTTTCCTTAGGAGGCTTTTGTAAGAGCAGGGAAAGGTGCTTTTATTTTATAATCTCCTTACAACTGCAAATATTGAGTGTTAGCAAAACAAACTCCTTTCCTCAGCAATTAACACCCTTTTATTTGACAAAGACAGAATTAGATGAGAAGAAAGAACAGTGTGGATAAAATTAGAAGACATTGTGGCACACTGGAAAATAATGAAATAAGAAAGTGTGTTTTCTCCTACAATAGAAAGAGCTTTTCTTTTAAGCCAAAAGTCCCTGTAATTAGAGCCTAATTTATTTCCAGATATTCCACTGGTTATGGAAATGAAATCTGACAATTGTGCTTAACAATACTCTTCAGATTCACTCCTAAATTCATTCTTAACACAATTTAATCACATTTCTTGTAGCCTAATCATCTGTGAGCACAATTTAGTATAAGGTTGGGATACATAGACATTAGGAAGACCCAAATTAAAATACCCATAGTTAAAAATATTAAAAAATCACCTGAAGTGGCTATTAAATAAATATAAGCTAATGTGATTACCTGCTTAGCAGTAAATGATGTCAGCAGGTAAACACCATCTTCATATGCATCTGTCAAAAAGAAAGAATGAAAGAAATTGAATAAAATGTCTTTGCTGGCCACCTTATTTAACACATTATCAAAATTTCTGTCCACAGACAGCTTACAAATACAAGGGATGTATTTATATGTAAATAGAGAGAAGTTGTGCATTTCCAGGAGATGAATGCTATTAGACATAAAATACTTGCAGTGCATGTAAAGCTGAAATGAGGATAAAAGGAGAACATTTTAGGGGTGAGATATAAAAGCAGGCAAAGAAACAGCACTAGGGAGATCAGGGGAGTTTAGATGAGGAGAAAAATGTTTGTTTGAAACACTGAAGGAATGAAGTTTCATTTCCACATCCCCCTCCATGGCCAGGTGACAATTCCAGGTGACACTGGTGGAGCTGCTGCCTCTCTGAGTCCCTGCTGGGTTTCCCCAGCGCTGTGGTTCTGCTGTCACTGCCCTCTGTGCCTTCCCACACTCCTGGCAGTGTCACCCTGGGAGATGCTCTACCCAAATTCCATTCATCACCAGCTTTCCCTAAATGTGGCCTTCCTTTCTGGATTCCAGGGCTGGCAGAGGCTGTGAAGCACCTCCAGATCCACCTCCAGGTCCCCATGCAGGGCACATTTCCTGCATTCCTGGTGGGAATTCATTGTTATTACAAGGGCAGTGCTCTCTGGGTGGGGAGGAGAAATGCCAGCTCAGTGTCTTTCACTAGCAGACAATTTAAATTTAGCCATGTTGAGGAAATTAATGAGAGCCTCTCACATGATCTGTGCTTGTGGTTCCCACAGGTCTGAGGAGGAATCTTTGTTACCTGCCTTTCCCCAGGCCCAGGGTATGAGTTCATTTATACAGCACGTTAATTAATAAATCACAGCGTGGTGTGGCTTCAATCAGGAAGGATCACATTTCTGTAATGTTGGCCTGCAGGTTCCATTTCAGTTTTGCCTCTGAAGGTGAGCTCAGATCTGTCCCCCAGAAATGGCCTTGGCCAAGTCCACCCCTTCCACCCCAGAGTTTGTTCCCTCTCTCCCCAGTTCACATCCTTGAGTTTGGTTTTGTCTGCTTGAATTGGGGCTTTGAATGTCCCCAGGGATGGAGCCTCCCTTGGCAGTATCCAGCAATAAAAAGGGTTTTATGGGGGGAAGAAGGGCTGGCCATACCAATGCGAACCCCATCGTCCCAGTAAAGGTGTCCTGCTGCAAGCTGGGCATCATCCAGGGCCACCGTGAGTCCCATCGGGTTCAGCCGGCTGTGCAAACACAATTTCCTCTCAGTTCCCTCAGCTGCTCACATTCCATATTCCCCAAATGGTAATTCCTTTCCACAAAAGTCATGAACCACCCAACTGGCCTCCCACAGCCATCTTCCCATCCCATACTACTAAAGACAATTAGGGAAAAAAAAAAAACAAGAAAAAAAACCACCAAAAACCAGCAAAAAGACAAATTAAATTCAAAATTTTCACTTGTTCCTACCTGAAAGCAGTTGTTCTAGCAGGTGCTTGCCAAGGCAGGATGTATCCACCCCGGATGTGCAGGTTGATGTGATCCAAAGGAGCCGATAGATTTTGGAATTGTTTCCTAAAGCCAGTATCTGAGTTCTATGGACAAAAAAATAGGAATTTTTACAGAGTTTTCCTTCAGAATAAAATGTAATATTTCTCTAGACAGGTTAATTAGGAGTTGTTACTACAGGAGTAACTGTTAATAAGAGAAACCCTGAAATTTTGGGTGTAAAAAAGCCAGGCCTGACCATGGGTGATGGCAGCTGAACCAAAGGGGCCAAGCAGGTGAAACACAAACCTGTGATTAATGAAGGGAGTTTTGATCCTGCTCTTCCTATCTCCAAATCTTTTATTATTTTCCAGGAAAAATTATGCACCTAAATCTATTTTTTTCTTTCTTCATTAGAGCATTCCATTACAAAAACCTTCTGTGTATCATTTGAGGGTTACAAAAAGTGAAAAGAATTCTAAATTAAAGGTATTAACTTTGCCTTTTCATTTCTCATAACTCTGGTCATGTTATTATACATTATTATGAAGGAATCGAGGATTTTTATTATTTCTTTTTATATTTCTAAGAACTTCTATTAAATGCAAATTAGGCAGGGTGTTCCCACCTCCCTGCCATGCTCAGCACTGTGAAAAGACAGAAAATCCAAGTTTTAAAATACAATTTTTTAGGATGACTTACTGTGTGGTAATCATACCAGCGGGCATCGGGGAAGTAAGCCACCACACTCCGATCATTCTGCAGGTAAACACACAAATTTTAGGCACCTCAGATCAAAAAGTGAAGCTTATTTAAACTGCTTTTCAGTAATAAATCAGTTTAAAAGCTCACCTCTCTCATCACAGGGCTGATGAGCAGGGCAGGGCCCCAGAGGAACTGCTCGTCGATGTCCCACGTGTTCCTGTCTCCCACAAACCTGCCAGGAGGAGACAGTCAGGGCTGAGCTTTCCCAGAGAGCTCCTCCTTGAACACCCTTCTATCACTAATTTTACCTACTCTTTCTAGGATCTGTTTCCTCGTTATTGCTGTTAATAATTCAGAGATCAATTCATGGCTGCACAATGATCCTGATGTGACACTCAGAGAAATGCAACTTAGTGCTTAGCTTTAGGGGTTTTGGTCCATTTCTTTGCTTTTCAGTACATTGGGACAACAAAACTCTAAGAGTCTTGCACTTATTATTTACAGTAATAAAATCTTGGACAGACTTTTTAATTTGAGCCACTGCTTTCTGAGCTTTGTAAAACGTAAATCGCTACATGCAAAATCTCCATTTTTCCCAGCCAAGACTTGGTATTTTTTGATTGAAGGGGGAAATGCTGTAACAAAGAGACAACTCTGTTGTTAGGGGTCACAACTGGAGGAGTTTTATGGGAATTGTTGGTGAGGAGAGCAGGGGAATTGCACTCACTCGTGGAGAACGGGGCGGACCACGGTGCTGCCGTCGGCGTGGGCGTCGTGCAGCAAGGTGTAGAGGTAAGGTAACAGGGTGTATCTTATGTTCAGCACATTCCTGGACATCTCTTCAAAATCTTTATCCCAGGAAGCAGGATCTTGCCTCTGAAAGGGAGTGTTGTTAGAGAAGCTGGGTTGGACTGCGTGAGAAAGCTGAAAAAAGCAAATCCACACAGCAAAACAAACCGAGGGAATTTCCTCTCTGAAGCAGAGCATCTTCATTTGTTTACTCTTCACCTCAGGAGCAAGTGAAAACTGTGGCTGTCCCTGTCAGCCCCAGGAGGGGAACTAGAAAGAGGAAGGCTGATAAAAACCCAGGGGAAACAGTAAAAATGTTTAATGCAAAGTGTCCCCAAGGTG
>JAWWEX010000017.1:2472363-2495208 GCA_035583215.1 Arremon brunneinucha
GCTGTAGCTCATTGAATTCCAAATGGCACAGAGGGGAAAATATGCAGAGTTTGATTCAGTGAAAGCAAAGTTTTTAGAAGGGGCTTCCTTGAATTGTCCAAATCCCAGAGCAGCCCCTCTGTGGGTACAAAACCTCCCAGGTGATGGGGAGCCTCACAGCAGAGCCAGCATAGAAATAATGACAATTTTCATTTGATAAAGAGCCAAAAGTGTTCTGTTTTTCTCCATTTTACTTGGAATGTATTTTTTTTTTCTGAGCCAGGGCAGTTGTGCATTGTTCTGTCTGGTTTTGCCTGTGTGTTACAAAGGCCCAGCTGCTATGAACTATTAAAAAATTGCAACTCACCCGTGTTCCTTTCTCGTTGTGATTCCTGGAAAATGGGTAAAAGGCACCCAGCTGCATCCAGCGGACACACAGCTCATACTGTGAGTCTTTGAAGAAGCCACAGATATCAGCTCCCGTCTGAAATATTCAGAATAACCCAAATGGAAAACTCTATTATCATGTACAGCATCACGGTAATTAAATAGAAGTTAATAACTCATTAGCTTACATAAGATATTCCAAAGAGACTGAACTCCATCATGCCTGAAAAGAGAAATAAATTGGAGTTACTCGCTGGGTTTTTTTTTACTTTATGGCTACATAGACAGTGTTTATTACACTACTGATTTAGAAGAGCAAAAACCAACTCCAAGCCCCACAATTTCTCTAATGTGTTGTGTTTCCCTGCTACAGAAGGAGATGGAATATGGGGGGACAGGAGCAGAGAAAAAAAAAGAGTGGCAGGACACAGGGCATGGAAGGGCCTGGTCCCAAAGGAATTCAAGGAGTTCCCAGCACCTGGTACAGAAGGAAGAAGAAAGAATGAAAAAGGAATTGACCACAAATTCTGGCTGCTGAACAATTTTTTCCAGCTAAAAAATCCCAGGAATACAAAAATCAAGGAGATGAAGGAGAAGCAAAGCCGGGTTGGATAATGCTTGGAGGAGCCTGACGTGTGTACGGTGTCCCTGCCAGAACTGGATTTAGGGCTCTAAGGTCCCTCCCAACCCAAACCATTCCATGATTTGGTGCTCCCAGGCGTGCAGCCCCTTTCCCTGGCACGTACCAATGATGGATTTGTGCAGCTGGTCCCAGGCTGCCGTGTTGTCCCCCAGCCAGTGTCCCACCCATCTGCCGCTGCTGGGGTACGTGGAGCGGCTGATGACGATCCCGCGCTCCCGCGTGGCAGCTTGCAGAGCCCTGCGTGGGGAACAGGCACAGAAACAGCTTACAGGAGAAGCACTGCACCAGAACTTACTGCAGGAGAGCCTCTGAGAGGAAATATCTGGGTTTGTGTTATCCTAGTGAAGGGCTGCATCATAAACATCCACCCTTTCGTGCTTTTGTGGTAATTCTGCACGATCCAGACACAGTCCCAGCAAAGTGCCCAGCCTGCAGCTGCAAAGAGAACTGGCAAACGTGAGGGATTAAAAAGGAGTTTTCCTGCTCAGGCTAACTCCTCTGTGGGAAAATTTGAATGTGGCAAAACTTTTCTAAGCGCTCCACAACATGTGCGAGGGTACGTCAATCCTTTCCTAAAGTACCCAAAAAGTTGAAGCAGCGGTTGGAAATAATTTGGCAAAAATCAAACCAAAAGGCTCACAAGAGTGAAAACAGAGGTAGCAGGAATATTGGACCTCTCAGGATAAGTTTAGTTGATTAAAAGCTGCTGAAATTAAAAAAAAAATGGGTCAGGGATTTTTAGTCCCTTCTTAAAGACCAAGGTGACAGGATATCAATATGAATATTAGTCAGAAAATCATCCTGATTAAGTCCCACTGCTCTCCAGTGTGAGAGCCCCATAATTGCCCAAACTGCTGCTTCATTAAGGCACTATTTGCTTCTTTTTCTATAGGATTTGCAGCTTTAGTGACACCATAATTACAGCCAAGATGCACAAGTCACTTAAATTACCGCAGCAATTAAACCAGACTAATGTGCCACAATTATTTCCTCCAAGACAAACAGTAACTTTCCTAGGATCCTTTATTCCTTTATAACATATTGTCCAACACTTTAATTCTCTGCTTGCTTTCCCTGTGTCAATAATGCTTTGGAGGTGGCAGCCAAAATTCCAAAAGTGAAGACAGCAAATGTCACGTGTGGAACTGCTCAGGGATGAGCAGGACCTGAGTGTTCAGTGCCTGGAGCCTCAGCCCTGCAGCTCCACAGCTCTATCCATGAAAAATAATTATTCAGGTCACAAAGGCTGCATTTACCTCCAAACAGTTCCTGTATTCGCTAATAGGGACTCTGGCTATGCAAAAACCTCATTACAAAAGAACAGCATCGAGGCAATATCCCAAAGTTCCTGTGTCTAATGGATGGAGGACTGAAATGACACCAGGTTACATAAAATACTGATGTTCACGTCTCAGATACAGTCTTTTTTGAGTTTTGTGTGCAAATAATCTTTCTGCTTGGGTGGTTTAGTATCAAAATAAATTATTGCATTTCTTCAGTTTCACAAGTACCCCTTCAGTTACTGCCAAAAAATAAATTTGGGACTGAAATATATGTATATATATTTTTTTTTTTTTTTTGTAGATAACATTTGCTATAAATTTCCAGTGTGAGAGTATCTGTGTGAGACGTGAGATTTACTGTAGTGATTTCTGTTGCAGTGCCTCACAAAACAGAGGAAAACAGTTCATATTTAAAGCACAGAAACAATGGTGATATTCCTTTTCCTATCAAATTCTTGTCTGCTCCACTGGGTGTGCACAACAAGGTCTTGGCAGGGGTGGCTCTGGTGAGGAACTTCTGGAGTTTCCTCATTTCTGACAGAGCCAAGAGGGACCTGCCCCAGGCTGAGCCCATCACTGAGTGACTTTGGGATAACAGGAATAAGAAAGGGAAAATTCAGCTCCCAACAGCAACTGGAGCTGTACAAACTGCAGGCCCAAAACATGAACAACGTGAGAAGAGGAGGGCGGGCAAGCAAGCAAAGAGGATGAAACTTCATAATTTGAAGCTATTAATTGGACAGTTAACTCCTATATGCAAATGGACTAAAATTTATGAAAATATGAGATCTTGTGACCAAACCCTCTTGTGCTCCCATCTTGGAGCCACCCAGTCAGAGCCATGGCTGTGGCCTCTGAAGGCACTTCAATAAATATCCACTTTTATTCCTCCTAACTCCATCTAGCCTCTGTTCCCGCTCCTTGAGGCATCAGAGCATATCCTGGAGGCAGCATGGAACATGCAAAGCACTTACTCCAGGCTGGGTCTGGCTTGGGACCATCCATACAGGCTGTGGACGTCGTAGTGTCTGACTGGGGTCCCATCTGGGAGGTAGTGCTGTCCTTCCATGCATGGAGTTTTGTGGATTAATCCTACTGACCTATATCCCAAATCTTGTGGAGAGGGAAGAAATGTATTTATTATTATTAATAATCATGTTGTAATCATTTGAATTACTTTTTCTTAATTTTCATAATCTGTTAGGCATTCAGTCTCTTTATACTTTCATTTATTAATAATTATAAAAATAGCATTTTCAAGATGGAATATTTACAATATTCCTATGCAGGGGTCTGAGCCTGACACTTATTTATTTATAATTATAAAAATAGCATTTCCAAAATGGAATATTTCCAGTATTCTTACGCAGGTGTCTGAGTGTGTGAATGTTTTAATAGTTCAGTTACAGATGCTCTTACTGCTGAGGCTCAAAGAAGAAACAGAGTAGATCAGAAAATATTTCAAGTCTTTTTGAACGCTGTCACACTCATCACATACACAGAAAAATGGATGTGGTGGGGGCATGATCTGTCTATGTGAATATTAATTTCCTGGAAATTCACGAGAAACCACTCATGAAACCTGAATACAACAGTAAGCAGTGAGAATATGCTAATAAACCATTAATAAATAATCCTAATTAGTACTACTTTACACCAGTACTTCAGGAAAGCCGAGCTAAGAAAGCGAAGCATTTCAAGCATTTGACTGCTCACATAAATGGTAATGAGAGGAGACACATGGATATTTTCTAAATATTTAATTAATTGCATTATTCATCTGAGAAAAGTGCAAAAACAGAGAGCTCAATTCTCTGGCATGCCTCAAGCAAAGCACTTAGACACAAAATAGGGACCAAAATCCAAATGCAGCGAGGAGCTGGAAAGAATTTTTTTTTTACAAAGTGCTGCACAGCTCCTGTTGAAATGCCTGGGCTTGCAGTGTGCCCATTATCTCAGGAATAAAGGGCCCCGTTCAGAGAATCTGTGGGTTTATAAATCCATCTTTATTTTATGCCCCATATACCAGATAAGAATTTTTTTGGGAACCAGAAAAACCTAAAACTCTTGTAAGGAGGAATCAGACTTACGAGGCATGTAGGGGGGATAATTCAGGAGGTCATCCTTACAGCCACCCATGGCGCCATTCATAAAAGCTGCTGGTTCATTCATGTCCTAAAAACAGAGTAAAACCCCTTAGTTTGCTACACAACTCCATAATTTCTGAATTACACACAAGCAGCATTGCAGGGTTCCTCAGGAGCCTCAGTTGGAAATCCCATGTTCCATTAAGGGGCTTGCATAAAAGGCAGGAAAAGGACTTTCCATGAGGGCATGGAGTGATAGAAAAAGGGGGATGGTTTTGAGCTGAAGGAGGGCAAGATTAGATGGGGTTTTGGGCAGGAATTGTTCCCTGGCAGGGTGGGCAGGCCCTGGCACAGGGTGCCCAGAGAAGCTGGGGCTGCCCCTGGATCCCTGGCAGTGCCCAAGGCCAGGCTGGACATTGGGGCTTGGAGCAACCTGGGAGAGTGGAAGGTGTCTCTGCCCATGGCAGGGAGTGGGAATAGAAGATTTTTAACATCTCTTCCAACCCAGACTATTCTGTGACTCAGCAATTCTTTGTTTCAAGGGAACAGCCTCCAAGATGATCAAGTCCAACATTTCCCTAATGGGAATTTAACACAGGATACTTCTACCAGAGCAGTGCAGATACCGGGAATCAGGAACTGGGGCCCTCTCCACCAGTGTCGGGCAGAGAAAAGCAATCCTGAAATCAGATGCATTTCCACACTTACAGTCCACAGCCCATCAAACTTGAGGCTTTTTGAGGGGTCGGAATTGTTGTAGACCTCCAGGATTTCCTTCTTGTACCACTCCGCCGTGGCATTGCGGAAGAAGTCTGGGAAAGCACAATGGGATACGTAGTTCTGTAAAAACAGAAGGAAAACAAAAGACAGATGAGGAGACTGAAGGTATTCCATAGTTAAAACTCTGGAATTAAAAAAAATAAATAAAATTAAAACACGACAAAAAATAATTGCTTGTTCTATAATTTTTTTGGCTTTTAGGAAGGCTAAACCAGTTTCTGCACTTTATTCCTGCCATGAGATTTATCAGTTGCTGCTATTTTAATTGATTAATGTCTATATTTGAGTCCAGAACGAAACCATGTCAGTATTTACCTCTACTTGATCTTCATGAGGCAGTGACTCATTGATTTGGACATTGGGAAGAAATGACCAGACCTAATGGGACAAAGAATATTTTAAATAATCAAGCCACACTAAATACAAGCTGAGCACCAACAACACACAGTTAAATACTCATCCCTGGACAGTACCTTGGAATATAAAATTTCTTTGGTATCAGGCCATTGTACAAAGATATCTTGCTCCACACCTCTGGTGAAGGCAGGATAATTGGTTTCATTCCCAGAAATAGCTGGATCCTACAAATAGAAACACTTTTACCCTTAGGCTCAAAACTCACATTGGATATATTCTCCATTTTGGGATGCTGCATTTGAATTTAAAAATGATATTCCAAACTGACCAGGATAATGATAAATCTCATTCCATCTGCTTTGATTTTGTTGACCAGAGCCGGTAATCCAGCAAAACGTGGGGAAAGGGTGAAGTCCAGGTTCCTTTCCATGTAGTCAATATCTACATATTGGACATCCTGCAGTTAAAAAAAAAACCAATTAATTTTAAATTATTTTCTCCTCTTTTTTGCCAAATACTGAAAATTGGCCAAAATAAGTAAAATATGGAACTTTCAATGTGTAAAATTGGAAGCAGTGGTAACTTCAGGCTGAAGTTGTTAAATGAATATTACACAATCTGTGAGCAAGTCCAAACCAAAATAAACTTTTCACTGCTGCATCTAAACTGAAGGGAGAAATTGATAACAAAACAGAGAAAAAAACTGATTTGTCTATACATATATACACAGAAACTGCACCTATATTTCCATAGCTATAAGGAAACTATGGGAATACCTGTTCTCTATTGAAACATTGATATTATTATATTTAAAATGAATCCACGTTCAATTTATAGCCTAATTTTGTTAGGACTAGGTGCTATTCCTACTACCCCGACAACAACCTGGGCCAAATCACAGCTGACTTTACACAGAGCACTATGGCAATGAAATTATGCTCTTCATTTTTCTCCCTGCTGGTTTTTCTTAATCACTGCTCCTTCCTGTCATTTTTTGGTGTGAATAATTAAGAAAATTAAGCAGCTTTTAACACAGCCCAGAGTCCGTGGCACAAAACCTGCTCTTCTCTAGCGCACCGGGGGTGTTTTTGGGTGGGTTACTGCTTTAGTGTTTAAATGGATTTAGTCAATGCTACGAAGCCAAAAGCTCAAATTATTTGTTATTTGCTCCCAAAGTTATTTGCTGCCAACGTACGTGGGGAATCTGAGCCGCCTTCATCTCCTCCACGACCTGGGCGACCTCGGAGTCGTTGGCGTAGCCGTAGCGGCACAGCTGGAATCCCAGGGACCAGTAGGGTGGCATGACGGGGCGCCCAATCAGCTGCAGAGAGGAAAGGATGATCGTGGTGAGGAGGGGAAGAGAAACCAAGCCGACCCACCAAGGCCCAGCAGCCAGCAGGCTCCTACCTGGGTGTACTCCTGGACCACGAGCTCGGGGGTCGGGCCCAGCACCATGTAGAAGTCGAGGATCCCTCCGATGGTGCGGTAGGTCAGGGCAGGCGTGGGCTGGAAGGTCACATCTGCAAGCGGAGGGAAGGGAAGGAGAAAAGGAGGCCTGGATTTGCCACCGGTGCAAAACACTCGCTGCAAAAACGGAGCATGCGGAGGAGGACGGGGAGAGATAATTTACAAAGGCCTGGAGGGACCAGACAAGGGGGATGGCTTCAGACTGACAGAGAGGAGGCTTAGGTGGGATATTGGGAAAAAATTGTTCCATGTGAGAGGGGTGAGGCCCTGAGGTTACCCAGATCCCTGGCAGTGCCCAAGGCCACGTTGGACAGGGCTTGGAGCAGCCTGGCACAGTGGGAGGTGTCCCTGCAGGGGAGTGGAACAGGATGAGCTTTAATGTCTCTTCCAACCCAGACCATTCCATGATTTTATGAGATAAAATGAAGGTTTTCTTACCCATTGCATTGCTGTTAAGCAAGAGAACTCCGTGGGCATTGCCATCTTCTTCAAGAGCCATATAAAATGGATGAACACCATAGGAATTCAACTTGTACTGTAAATAAAATAAAATAAAATATATTTTACTGGAAAAACATTGCAAACATTTGCTTATTAACATTTGGTAACAAATTTCATAAAAGACAGGACAATTGCCAAACATAGCAAATAAACCTTAAATTTATGCACCTAAACCCTCCCTAACCACAAAACAGACCTGCAGAAGGTCACCTGGAGCTTCACAATTTGTCAGGCTCATCTAGGCTGCTCAGGCAGGAAGGAAAACAAAGGCATTGCTGCACTTAAATTTCACTAATGAGAAGGTGCTTCCTCAGGACAAACCTTTCCCTCTTTGCAAACAGAACCAGGTGTCTGCGTGCTCGGGAGGTGCTGGTGACATTATATTTAATTTTCTCAAAATGTGTTCCAGCCTGAACTGGAAGTTAGAGATACAATTAGCTGCTGCTATTTCATTGGCCATTCCCTGATAATTGGAAATTTGCTATCTTGTAGGAAATAACACAAATAAACAGAGATAAGATTTCTGCTTTACCTGTGCGAGTACTAAATTAATCCCCAAGCAACAGGAATTGTTCTGACTCATGTCTAATTTTCAGAACAATGAGGAGAGGAGAATTAAAAAGGGAGGAACGTGCTGCTATTCCTAAGCCATCTGTCACCTTCCAACTTCTGACTGAGGGCCTGAGCTCCTCACATTGTTCTTGCAGGTCAAAAATAACGGGTTTACAGAAGACATTGGCCATGGAGCCACCATCTAAAATTGTAAACTCTGATAAATACACTCAGAGTCAGTGCTCAACACCAGCAGACATCCACTGGATTTTAAAGTCGTGCCGAACGGTTGTGCACTCATTGGTTCAGAAATCACATTTTCTTCTTCTTTGCCCACTCACAGTTGGAGGCTGGTCCCTGGTGAACATTCCCCAGGTGTTCCAGCTCATGTTGTGACGGAAGTTGGGGTGCTCGTGCTCCCCAAAGCCATAGATGTACTGGGATGCCAAGCGGGTGGAAATCTGGATGAACATGTCGCTGAAGGTGAAGGTGGGCAGGGCTGAGTTCCAGCTGAAGTGGGAAGAGGAAAGGGAAAATTAGAATAGAGCATCCTCAGGGCCGTGTTTCTGGCAGACAATTCCTTTTGAGGAGCCGCTCTTTTTCTCTGGAGATCTCGCTCTTCAGCAAAAGCGGGCTAAAACTGTTGGGGTTATCAAAAATACTTAAAGGACATGAAATGGGGGTGTGCAAGAATTGCTGAAGAGTTTAGGGACACCAAATCATCTGTGTCTCTCAGAGAGGAATAGCACAGGCATCGTGCACGGCAAGTTGTATCATATTTTGACA
The DNA here is from genome assembly GCA_035583215.1 of Arremon brunneinucha. Taxonomy (NCBI): domain Eukaryota; kingdom Metazoa; phylum Chordata; class Aves; order Passeriformes; family Passerellidae; genus Arremon; species Arremon brunneinucha. The sequence continues at coordinate 2,481,186 of JAWWEX010000017.1, forward strand.
ATTTAGAGAGAAAATTCATTGCAGTACACTGCAATCCTATTTTTCTCCCGGACCAAGCACTGGAGCCACATGGAACATAGTAAACAAAGTGCTTTTTACAGTTCACTGAGCTTTCTGTGCAGATCACACTGGAACTGCATTCACAGGACACATTTATTATAAATCAGCATCTTTGCAGTTAGAAATCAAACTGCAGCCTGGTGAGCTCTGCCAGAGAATTTCGTCATTCCAGGAGCTTCAATTGCAGGTTGAATTATTATTCTGGTTGGCAAAGGAAACCCAATTCACAATTAAGTTTTGAGTACTTAAAAAAAATTAAATAAAATTAGATTTTTGAATAAAAAACCTAACACACTTAACTGTTCTCTGTGTTCTAGCTCTGACTTAATCAAGGAAAAATGAAGCTCCTGCCAGACTCATCTGTTGTGTTACCAAAACCCATCTCGACTTAGTTGGGACACCACTTCCTTCTATTTTTTCCCCTAACTATTCCCCAAACTGACCCAAATGGCCAATCCTTAATGAGCTGTGGTCAGGCCAATCCTTAATAAGCAGTGCTGTGGTCACCTAAGGAATATTTTAGGAACTGCAGAAAATCCTTTTGCCTCCCAGAAACTCGGGGAGCGCACAAGGAGCAGCCTTCAGAGCCATACTTCAGTGCGTTCTTCACTCCAGCACGTGCACAGAGAGAGGGTTTGGCATGAAAAAAGCCACCAAAACCGTGTGGCACAAAGTGCCAAAGGGTGGCAGTGGCTTACATGACCGTCCCCGTGCTCCTGCGGCGCACTTGGATCCCGAAGGGTTTGATCTGCACCGAGACGTCGTAGAGCCGCTCCTGGCTCGAGTTCGAGGGGGAGCTGGGCAGGTTCAGGGGCACAGGGACCTCGTACCGTTGGTTTTGGTAATCATAGATCTGTGAAGAAAAATCAGTTCATTTAAGCAAGCCAGTTGTTTCAAAATCTGTATCAGATCCAGATTTCGAACACCTGCTGCGGTGAGTATTTTCTTTCGAATGCATGGTCTTGAACCATTTCTTTCACAGGATTTTGTTGGGAGGCAAAAGAATCTCAACCAACCAACCAACCAACCTTAAAGATTTGTTTTGGATGATGCATGGCTCATCTAATTATCTACATGAATTTAAAGTATATACTTATACTCAGAATATAGGTGTATATACTTGATTGTATATGCTTTGTACATAGGTGTATATACTTTGCAAGGGTGATAAATAATTTTCTAGTTCTTCTTTCACTCAACTTTTAGGATTCTTTTTCAGGTTTTCTGTATTTTGAAAGCTGATAGAAGTTAGTTTTTGATGTCTGACCACTTAGCTCAATATTGTTAAAACACATGGCAATAAATTACAGTCAAACAACAGTGCATGGACAATTTTAGAGTAGAACTGCAATGGTGGATGTAAAAATAAACTGTAGAGTCATGAGAGCACTTACAGATAAATTTACCTGCATATTAGCAAAATACTTTCAGTTTCAAAGTTCCTGTTTGACATAACACACATACACTGCCATTATACCTTTGATTCATGTAATTTCTTTGTAAAAATGAGTGCTAGGATGTTAGGACAAAAAAAAATTCAAGCTAAGAGCAATAATAATTTCTTAGAAGGAGAGACATATTTACACAAGGCTGCTTCTGTCTGTGAAATATAAATTTGGCCATAAAAAGCCCTTTGAATTTTCATAAATAAAACATTTGAGGGATTCTGGGCTGGCTTTACCTTAAACTGCAGCATGTTGTTGAGATGATATTTCACCTCCAGGCGCAGGGTGCTGATTGGGGCAGTGTAAGTCTCGTTAGCCCTGACCCTGGAGTCATCCAGGTTGAGGGTGGCCACAACTCCAGTGTCGGAATACTCAAGTTTCTCTACGAGGTAAGGATTGCTGGAGCTGTAGTAGCAGGAAGGAATATCTGGATTTGATGTCTCCTGGTGCAAACAGAAAGGAGTTTCAGGTTAGCAAATCAGCTGGATTTTTTTATTAGGTGTTAGCATGGAATCCTTTTTTTTAATCAGATCTGTGTCAAATGTGGAATTGGGGGGGAAATTAATGGAATTCTGAATAAAGAAATAATACAGAATAATCTCTGTGCTGACTCAGGTGTAATGAAGCCATCCAGTGAAGGCTGCACAAATAGTTCAGTCAAGAAACTGAATCCTCCTGCAATTAAGAAGGATTTAATTTCCCCATCTCTGTGATCTTCAGATCAATCCCTCAGCATGGTTTAATCTTGGCTTGTGGGAATTCCCAAACTTCGTCCCTTTTAATCCCATTTCTCTCTGGCCGCCTTCAAGGAGATGTGCCCAAAACCCATTTCATACTCAGGCAGCATCAGAGCAGATCTTCCACTGGCTTTATTCACACAAATTATCCCTAATATATCCAGTGAAAATTACATCCTACTCATCTGAGAGCTCCTGACATTTGCAAATGTCCAAAATTACAAAAAATCCTTTTAGTAGTGCAACAAAACCAGAGCAGCTCATCAACTGCTTCAGCAGGTGCTGGTGCAGGAGCAGCCAGCACTGAATTTTGGATTTCATTCCTATACAAATGGCCCAAAATGGGCATTTGAGATTTAGAAGAACAGGCAGTAATTTAGCTGGAGGCACCCTCTGAAGTTCAGCCCTGCCAGGCCACGTTGCTCCCACAGGTTTATTAATAATTGATAATATTAATACATAAAACCGTGTGGTTAAGAACTTCGTGTTGGAGATGAAGGTTTAGAAGTAGCTCCTTGATGCAGATATAAACAAGTTTACAAATGAATCATCAAGATTTTTGTGGAATTCAAGGATTCCCTGTCAAACTGAGATCCAGAGGAATTAATTTGACTTAAAATGTCCCTGGGTGACACAAAAGTGACACAAAAGGCCTGAGCCTTGCAGGCCACGGTGCCACTGAGGCAGAAGGGGCAGCTGAAGATGCTCTTCTGGTTTTTAATTGACTCTAATATTATTTCTGTTCATCTTTCAAAAAAATATTCATTTCCCCTCAACTCCTGATACAATGTGGTAGAATTTAAATGGTTGTCAGCTACTGAGGTAAATAAATTCCATCAGTACAGTCTAGCTGAGGCCCATTTTATTGAAACCTGACAAATCTCCCAGAGCACTTTTATTCTGTAACAGCCACAAAGGAAATCCTTTTATTCTGGATTTCATTTCTTTTTTTTGTCTAATTAGTTTGGAGAAATAATGACTTACTTCCCAGGAACAGCCAAGTTGTTGACATTTTTCTAATGTTGCATTAAGGCCAGGATAACAATCAAATCTTTCATTGACATTCATCTTTAGAGTCCATTGGATTGTGTAGGATTTTCCCAGTTCAAGCTGAAGTCCTTTTATAACAGTAACCTTATAAATATGAAACAATAAACAGTTATTAAATGCTACATCCCATCCAGCTTTCCTTCAGTCAGGAGAGGTGCTGGTCCTTAAGTATAATATACTTAAAAACTGAAAAGTCACAAAACCCCGTCCTGTAAGATTTGATACTGTCTCACTTTTACAAACACACATAACTGATATTTTTACAGATTTAATCTGAAGAATTAAGACTCTATGGAGTTAATGCCACAGCCTCCTTGGAAGCAAACAGGAATAAATACATGAAATAAGCTGTCTGCTGCACTGTGAGCATAACTTAGATGAACTTTTATGCAGCAGAGTTGAATGCAATTGTACTTTTATTCTGTAATAAAATTCACATTGTATTTCATTGAAACAACATTGGCACTGAGTACTGTCCTTTGCAATATATAAAATAAAGTTGATGCAAGTTTAAATGTTTACTTTCCATTTCCCTGTTACTGCTTTACCTTTGTTGCAGGATCATAGGAGATATCAGAGATATAATCCTGCACAGCATTGTTCTGAGACACATTAACTGATGCTATTTCCTGGGACAATCCCAATATCTTGATTTCCTCAAATTTCAGGTTGTTTGGATCAACATAATTGCTGTGTGTAGCAGTCATTTGTAGAACATTCTGAAAAATAATACAGTGGTCATATTCTTCTTTTAAAAATCTGCCAAAAGTCCTCCTAATTTAACTTTTTTTTTCTATGAATATTTTCACATTGTAGCATAAATAAAACAATATCTTTTTCCAAACATATTGATTATTGCTCTGCTTGTTGTTATCACAATAAAGCTTTTCTACCCTGTATAAAACAATATTCAGAGTGGTGTTTCAGCTTTTCTTCCTTGCTTGGGAAATAAAGAAAGGCTGGGGTGGGTCTGTGACAGGGCAGATAAACTCCAGACATGCTGGGTTCCAACATCCAAAGGTTCTCACTTCTCTTGATATAAAAACACCACTTATATATAAAAATACCACTAATATATAAAAATACCACTTGCTATTCCGTGTCATTAGTTATTTTTCAGATGGAGAGCACAAGCAGAGGAAATGCACCACGGCTGTGACACGTGTGTGGAACTTCCCCATTGCCCTCCCTGGGAACCCTGAGGTTAATTGTTAATTGTTAATTCAAATGTCATCCCAGTCAAGCCATGAATTGGCTGCTGGGGGTTCAAACTCCAACAGCAACAATCGTTTGTCTTATCTACAAACGATTCTTTAATTGGTTATGATTTAAAACATTGCTAATTTATGAGCTTCACTCATGTTCCTCTGCATTCTCTCATTTAGTTTATGCTCTTTCATCATGGCAAAGGAATGAATACCTTTACCCAAGATTAATGCTATTATTATTATCATTGCACAAATAATATGTTACATAATTATTACATAATATGCTGTTGGCAATCCCTGTTTGGTGATAGTTAGTATCAATATTAGACAGAAACACTATCAGGACTCCACCCTGACGCCCATGAACCCTGCAAAGGCACTTTCAGCTTAAAATAACACAATAAAACTTAATCCCAATGTAGTTTCTGAGGGTTCAGGCAAGGTGTGGGTCTCCCTCACTCTCTGGAGACATTCAGCTGTATTTTCACAGTATAAAAATATATCTTTTTTACAGTGCCGCTATTTTGAGAAACACAAACGCACCATGCTTGTCCTTTTTGGCACTGCTTTAAATGCCTCTTGTGCTTTAGAGTTCTCTTGTTCAGTGAATATTGCTGCTGAGTTTATTACATGGAAGGAAATAGGAGTTATTTAGAGATTTCTATTAAATAGGAGAAAAAAACACCACAGATTTCATCCCAGTTAAATGGGAGCATTTTGAACAAGATTCCTCTTGGCTTTGGCAAATGTTTTGTTTTCCAGCAAATCTTACAGGAGGATAAAGAGAGAAAAGAATGCTCTTAAAAGATCCTGGATAAAAATCAGAAATTAAAATCAAATACTTACGTTGGAAACTTTAAACTCATAGTAAATGTAGGCTTTATTGTCAATTGTGCCTAAAAGGTAAAGAAAGAGGTTACAGTTGGAGTGCAGAAAAGAATGAAATTAAAGTAGGGCTGTGCCACTGCTAGAGACCAATAAACTTAATTATTAGGACTGCATTCAAAGCTGCACTAAGCAACTCAAATATTTACTAATGTTTCTTTGAGGAACTGAAATGGCCCTTTTTCCTTTGGCCAGCCTCCCAGGAGGCCTAATTGTTTCCACAAAAATTCATTGAAATCAGCTCTTCTAAAATGCAGTGTTTTTTTTTTTATTGTACCGTTATTTCTTCTTAGCTTGTCTTAAACATAAAAGTTTTGATCAAAACTAATCCTTTAATGCGATCTAAGTAAGGGTTCTTCATACAAAGACAATGGTGATGATGATAATAATAATGATAAATGCCTTGGAACCATAAGAGAGGAAATAACACATGACCAGGAAAACCAGGAAAAAGAAATACAAAATGTGGTCAAAGTCACTTTTTTTTCCCTCTCCACATACGAAAAGACAAACCCTGCCATCACAAGCAAATTGCAAATGGTTCCCCCTGCAAAAGTGCAGCCTGTGAGCTTTGGGCAGGCCATAAAATGACGGAATGTTTTATTGCTGTGCTGGGCAGCAGCAGGGAGGGCAGCAATGGCTTTGTCATTTCAGGCAATTAACATTTTATTTCATATGTCATTTCTGGCCGGAGGAGCACGTGGAGCTGTGGCCCCCACGCACAGCAGCCACCCCAGGCCTGCTGGATTTATGGCAGCAACAATCAGCTGAATCACCGCTCCATTTCTGAAAAGCAGCCCCAGCTTTCACTAAATTCCAACAAGCAGAGGCCTGGGAGTTTTCCTGGGAGATGCTATTGGTACAGGCCACAAGGAAAAGGAGATGTCCAAGTGGAATGTATGAAGTTTTCCAATATTGATGTTCAGACACTCCCTGGATGGGCAGTGGTTGGCCTAAATCCCATGGGAAAACCCCATCCTGTCACCTCCTGACAATCTACAGATTTCTTCTGAAAACCAGAGGCTCTTAGATAGAGCCTTGTGTCTTTTTTCTTTACTTCTGCAGAATTAAGTCGTGACTTCAATCTTACATTAATAACAGTCACAGCTTTCTGCTTCAAAGTGATGAAAACCATTTGATTTATGAGCAAGTAGCAGCAGCGTGTTACAATGCCTTCTCTTCCAGCAGGAACATTGAAATTTGAGCACATTAGATCTTTGTTAACTGTATTTATTTCACTGTTGGTGGCTGCTCACCTGTGGATTCTCCATCATCCCAGAACAAATCCCCAGAAGCTTCGTTGTTGATATCCAGGGCAATTATGAGTCCCATTGGATTCTTGCGGCTGTGGAAAGAGATTTATGTGTCTAACAAACATCTGAACATTCTTGGTGCACTCTGCATGTTCATGCAAGAGTGAAACACCCAACAGGGTCACAAATCCTTGGAGAATTGCCTTAATTAAGTTTAATCCTTGGTTTCCTTTCATTTTCATGCAAAGGGATTGAAATACTCGGTGAATTTTAAAATTTCTATGCAAATAATTCATTACTAAAGGTGTGGAAGTGAGGTTTGGATCACAGCTATTCCCACATTTCAAGGTGAAAATCCTAAATACAATGGGCTGCTGTTATTTGTAGCCTAGAAGTCCTCAGCCCCATTTTGGGGGGAAAAAAATGTTAAAAGTGTTCTGTTTGGGATCCTACCTTGCCTCTGTGGTGGTGTTTGGTTTCTGAGTAGGGAAAATGTATCCTCCTCTCAGGTGCAGCCCCATTTTTTCTTCTGGGGTTGGTAAATCGTGCCACACTTTCTTCAGTTGCACTGGTTCACCCTGATGGACAGAGATTGAAAAGAGAGCAGGAATTTTGTATTATCCGCTGCTGGGAGTGTTTTCTTAAATCCTGAGTTTCATCAAATTGTTCCTTATAAAAAAGGCTTAAGTTATGTAAATATCTATGGGCTAATGGGCACATAAAATAATATAATTGCATATCACTCTGATTTTTATGTTATAATCTGAGCCCTTTCTTGAGGTGTCAGTTCTTGTGCTTATCCCACCACCCTTCATCCCTTGTCTCCCAGATAACCCCAAAGTCCTTCCTTCAGGTCTCTGTCCCCAAAACAGGGCTGACAATCCTGTTTCATCACAATCCCATTTAGAAAATGATGTAATATCCCACAATATCCCTGCATTCCCTTACCGTGTCATAGTCGTACCACTCTGCCTCAGGAAAGTACACACGAGTGGACTGCACACCCTAAAAGCGAATAAAGAAACAAGATGCATATCTCAACTTCATCAGATAAACTCAATTTTCCAATAAAGCTGAAGTTCAGTGTGAGAGCAAAGTCACTGCAATTCCTGCACTTTGCTGTTTCCTGGTGTTTAGGATGGTCCAGACAGGGGGAAGGGCAATCCAAGCAGATTTCTGCAAAGCTGCTGGGGTGTGACTGAACTGCTGCTCTGCAAAGCAGCAGCTCATAGAAAGCCACCCAAAGCCACAATGCTTCAAACCCAGTGAACCAGATCCTATCCACAGGTATCTCTCTGTCTTCTTTATTTCCATTTATTTTGGGGCTGGCACCTTCCACATTCTCGCTTTCCCTTTCTGTCTTTAACAAATGTTTTATGTTTCTCCATGGCAAGTGTGTTGCTGGCAGGAGAAATCATTATTTACAAGATTCTGCCACAGAATAAGCCACAACCTTTTTGTTTTCTTGTTGTGCCACAGGGAAGCTGAAATGCAGCAAGAGGAGCTGACTCCAAAGGAAATTCAGAGGGGAATTCCAAAGGAAATTCAGAGATGGTGTGAAGATGAGGTAAAGCAGAATATCAGACCAGATATCCCTGGCTCCATAGAAGACTGGAAAACAGGAGCAGGATTTAACTGCAGGATTTTCTGTTTCAGCAGGGGTAAAAACGTGCTGTGGGCTCTGTCACTGGGAGCAATAATGAAGGAGAGGGAGCTGGTGACCCAACATGGCCCGTGGCCACCAGACAGATCCCAAACCAGCCAAACCTACCGGCTCAAGAACAGGGGAAATCAGCAGCCCAGCGCCCCACAGGAACTGCCTGTCGATGTCCCAGGTTATTTCATCAGAGTAGAACCTGAATAAATGTGAAGGACAGAGCAGAAATTGAGGGTTTTTTTGTGACTTATATCAGCAGCAACCCCAAGGTTTCAGGGTACTGATTGTCTACAGTCATGATTAAGGATGCCATATAAAAATCACCTCCTGATTAGGCCGAAATGGGGTTTCACCCATTGGGAAGCCACCTACGGATATCCCAATGTGCATTTTCACAGGATAGAGGTTTAGTAAGTCCCCTAGCAGTATGAAATGAGTCAGATTTCCCTATTGATTATAAACTGCCAGACTCACTCGTGGAGCAGGGGCCTGGTGACCGTGTCCCCCCGGGTGTGAGCTTTGTAGAGCAGCGTGTACAGGTAGGGCAGCAGAGTGTAGCGGATGTTCAGGTAGTGCTTGGAGCTGTTCACCACCGAGGAGTTGGGGCCAAACACAGCTGGATCTTGATGCTGCAAACAAATACCCACTGGTTTTATTGCCAGGTTTTCAGAAACACTTTGCCAAAGACGTGAAAAGCTGTTTCAGAGGGGCTGGGGTGTGACCGTGGTCACAAGGGTTTTCAGGATGAGAGAGACGAGAATGTTCACTTCATGATCAGAAGGCTTGATTTATTATTTTATGATATATATATATATATATTACATTATAACTATACTAAAAAGAAATAGAAAAGACTTCTTCAGAAGCTAGCTAAGCTAAGAATAGAATAGAAAGAATGATAACAAAGATCTGTGTCTCGGCAGAGAGCAAGAGCAGCTCTGCCATGAGTAGTCAGTAAATCTAAACATCTACAAGAGATTAATCACAGATCTACCTGTTGCATTCCACAGCAGCAGATAACCATTGTTTACATTTGTTGCTGAAACTTTTCAGCTCCAGCAGGAAAAATCCTAAGAAAGGATTTTAATGAAAAGATGTCTGCGACACTGGGGTTCTGTGGGGCAGCTCTGCACTGGTGCTGTGACCAGGTGTCCTGTCCCTCCTCGTCCATCAGGGTTATTCCAGGATTCATCCTGGCACCCATGTTCATGCCAAGGAGCTCCCAGGGCTCAGCCTGGTGGCTCACACAGGCCTCAATGTTCCTTGGTGGCTTGAGCAACCAATACTCATAAAACTGTTGCCAAACAGCTGCATTCTCAATTAACCCTTATGGAACCCAGCCTCTCCCATCTATATATTCCATAAAGACAGCTTAAGGTTCTGTTTTCAAGCTGGTCAGTGCGAGAGAGGATTAGAAGTGGTATTAAAGGAAATGTGGTTGTGCAACACAAAGCAGTTTTGAACAGAAAGCACAACTTACTATGACGAGTTCACCATTGTGGTTCCTGGAAAATGGGTAAAATGCTCCCATTTGCATCCATCGTCCGCAAAGCTCTTCTGTGGTGTCTTCAAAGAAACCACAAATATCTGCTCCAACCTTAAAAAAAAAAAATTAAAAAAATCAGAATGTGTTGTATGTACAGTGCACCTCAAAAGGTACAACGTATTTGTAACTTTCCTCTCCCAAATCCAGCTGTGCCAAAAATCAAAAAAATTAAACCGACTATCACTCACTAACACTGCTCATCATTCTGCTTCTTCCAGATTTACCTTCCTGTTTGGTGATAATATGCACGGGAAAAAAAGCTTCAAAGCCAAATTTAAATCACAAAAATGATTCTGGTTATTTCCCTTCTAAGTGGATGTCTCTAATTTGAAGTTATAAGAAAAACAGGAATTGCTTCACATCCCTCACCGGTGTTTAAAAATTACTAAAGCAAGAGGCAGATTGGGATATATAAGATAATAAGTTTGTTACCCACTTTTATGTCACCACAGCCACAAAAATCAAACAGCCTAAATCAAAAATCGATGATTGAAAAGAAATGTTCAAAGGAGATTCCTAAAAAAGGGTTGATTTTGAGGTGCCAGTGTAAGCGGTTATTTCGAGAGTGCTCGGTTAGGTAATCTGTTCTCTGATTTGAAAGGATGGCAGGAACTGATGTCCTACATAGGGAATTCCGAAGAGGTTGAACTCCAGCATTCCAGGGATTGACCATTTCATCTGGTCCCACGTGGCCGCATTGTCCCCCAGCCAGTGGCCCCCGAACTTTCCTGATCCTGCAAAAGTGGACCTCGAGATGAGGAAGCTTCTGTTTCCTGGGAACAATGTGTCGAGGGCCCTGGAAAGGAATGAGGCTGGAATCACACAGAGGAAAACACAGCTCAAATATTGAAAATTCTGAACAAGGCGGATTCACACCGATTCGCACTGATCATTCATCCCAAGGATGGGGGCCCCTTTGCAGGTGTGTTTTGGCAAGGTTCAAGAGATTAATCTGAAATAATCTCTTTAACACAGCTCTGGCAGCCAATTTGTGGCTTTTCCTACCAACTCCAGGCTGTGGATTTTGCCTTGGCTAAATTGGCTCGGAGGTAACACAGCATTTTCCAGGGATCTCGTTCCTTTAGCAGCCACATCTCGTGGTGCTTAGGAAAACACAGGTCAGGGACTGTTCTGAAACCCCCCTGCAGGATTTTAGCATGCATTCCTTACTTCCTAGTGGACAGGGTCATGGAATATCCATAAAGATTGTGGATATCATATTGCTTGCCCCAGCTCTGCACTGCATCCAGGCAAAGTGTCTTGGCGTACATGAGTCTGTCGAGGATCTCTTGAAGGAAGGAGTACAAACACTGGTAAGGTACATTTTTATTATTAATATTTCCAATCTTTAATGCACATTTATGATATCCAAGCCCCTTTTTTCTCTTTATTCTTTCACTCAGGCAGTTTAATTACTCCAAAACCAAAATGCTGCTCCTGGCTGTTGGTTTGCTCTGTGATATTTCCACTCATGAGATTTGCCCCCGTCCAGGGAACTGGGAGTTGTGCTCTGAATTCCTGAATCACCATCTGACAGCACACTGGCAAAGGTTACTTAAATCTACTATTAATGCAAACTATGAACTGCATTTTAGTTCTGCAAATATCTAAAAAAACCACTGACAGTGCAAAAGGATCATGGCATTATCAGACATAATTAAGGCAATGACAATATCCAGTATTTATGTGATGAGATAAAAAAGGCAGCTCTATAAACCACACCTGAAGTATACAAATACAAGCACATAAACATTGTTTTCTGTCAATAGGAATGTCCAAACCCCACCCATAAGAACTACACTAAAATCATGTTGTAACCTTGAAGGCAATTAACATTTTATTTCATATGTTATTATTCTGATTAAAGTAGGTGGACTTACTGGGAGTGTAAGGAGGGTAGTTTAACTTATTGTCTGCACAACCTTTGTTTGAGCCTGCAACAAAGCTGCACACTTCATTCATGTCCTGGAAAGGGAAGATGCAGGATGTAATAAAGTTGCCTTAAGTACATTTCCCTAAAAAAGTCTTCCACTCTATTCTGTCACCCTTTAAGGAACCACTAGTAGCTATTCGTCCATGTCTCCTTTCTGATTGCAAAAATGCCTTTCAATCCAATAAAAATTCAGTGTAATAAACATCTGCTATCACCTATATTTTAAAAATAAAAAAAATAAAGGTCTTGAATTACTCACAATCCATATTCCGTCATAGGGCACCATGTCATGGAACAGTTTGCACTCATTCACCCACCAGTCCGTGCCCTCAGCGCTGGTGTAGTCTGGGAACACAGTTTCCCCTGGCCACACCTGGAATATTCAAAGGAAAATAATTAATAAAACCTCGAATGAGATTAAAAAATCCTGTCATAGGATCACAGACCTGCTCAGGTTGGATGGGAGGCTGAAGAACACAGAGCATTAATTTCTTAACTTTGAATTTCTCAATTGCTTTTCTTGTGAGTCAAAAATACACAGCTGAGAAAATTCTCAATAGAAGTTAAGTTTATAAATTAAAAGGATAATGTGGGATCTGACTCTTCAGTTGCTACTGGAAATAAATAGGAGCTGGTTGATGAAATGTCCCTCGAGCCTTCAAACTACCCTTTGATGTAAAAAAAAAGTTAGTGTTAATTTAAAAAAAATAGGGTTAATGTGAGCAAATTAGCAATTTTAATTGCTATTTTAGTTCTATTTTTCTTTAAAAAATTAAAATGAAAAAAAAAATTTTGATGTAGAATCAATGAAAAATACCTTTTAAATGTAAACAATTGGGAAAAAAAGCTAACAAAGGTTGAGAATTATCATAGTCTACAAGAGACCTTACAAACTTTGCTCTCACTGAGAGACAAATCCCCTGAGCTAAAGTAAATCACAACAGTGACAGGAGATGAAATTCAAGTGTGTAAAAGCCCAATTACCTCCCCGACCAGCACTGTTCCATCTGACTGATTGACCCAGACATTCCTCTCCGATCCCCTGACGTAGCTTCCATAGGGACTTCCATCAATCATTTTTTGGGTGCTAATAGCAGGATCCTAAAGAAATTAGAAAACCACAAAGAGAAGAAGAAATCAGGATATTCCATCCATTATTACTGGCTGCAAACGAAGTAATTGCATAGAGTAAGTAAAGAATAATAATAATAATAATAAATAACTGTAATGGGAGTGTTCACAAGGGAAAAAAGGAGTAAATAAGTGCTTACCAATATGATGACATATTTTTGTCCATAGGCATGCAAATAAGATGCAAATTGAGGGAGGTCTTTGAATTTCTCTTTGTCATAAGTAAAATCTTTCCTGTTCTCCATGTAATCAATATCAATGATTTGGATATCCTGAAAGAGAAGGGAGTTCAGCTTTTCCATGGGAAGTGATAGGTAAGGATTTTTATTATTTTTCTTCCCAAATATTAGCTGAATATTAGGCTATTTTTATTCTATTGAAGACACGAGGTTCATGTCCCCTAAAGTCTAATTTTAAAAGTTAATTGTACTTTGCCTTTGACTGTCAATTAAGAATAATATATGGTTCCATAACTATCCACAGGAAAATAAAAAATGTTTCAAGAGAAAAAAACTGGATAGAGTTGGAAAGAATAAAAGAAAAATTATTACAAGAAAGTGTTTGAATAAATCTAACTGCAGTTAGATGGGATGAGACAATTCAATGCTCCACCCCTCATCCCACGTTCTGATAACGGGTCTAACATCAAAATGCACAAAAACCTTTGGCACCACAGGTTTCCTAACCCAAGCTCATGGAAGACGAGGCAGTTGTGGGATCCCAGAGTGCCCCCCAGCCCCATACTCACGTGGGGCAGTCCCACAGCTCTGTTCCTCTCCACGACCTCCTTCACCTCGTCCAGGGACGCGTACCCATAGCGGCAGAGCTGGAATCCCAGGTTCCAGTAGGCAGGCAGGGCTGGCAGTCCCACAAGCTGGGCGGGGAAAACACAAACCCCACGTGCTGCTGGACACCCTGGGTCACCTCATTCCCCTTCCCTGCTCCCAGTGATGCTTTAGAATTTGAGCTTTTCTATTTCCATATACTTGTAACCCTGCAGTTCTTTAGTGTGTGACTCCACACCCAGTGCCAGCTGCTGCCGTCCCATTTTGGGCAGACACAACAATTCCTCTCCAGGCCTGGCAATCAAGGACACCTCACTGCCTCAGGGCCCAGAG
>JAWWEX010000017.1:2498672-2511729 GCA_035583215.1 Arremon brunneinucha
AAAATAATAAATCAAGCCTTCTGAAACATGGAGTCAGATCCTCATCTCTTCCCTCATCCAAGAACCCCTGTGAGCACCATCACAACCCATAACAATTTATTCTCATCCAAACACAGAATCAACTTTCGATCCGCAACAATTAATTTCCGTCGGGCGGATTCACGAATGTGCTCCCAGCCAGGTTTGGGTGGCAGAACTGAAAAGACTGAGGGGAAAGAAGCCCAGACTCACAGCAGCTGGGGGAGTGTCCCTGCTGAAGAGGGGCCAGGTTCTCCAGTTGACATCGTGCCTGTACTGCTTGTGCACGTGCTCCCCAACGCCGTAGATGTTGCTGCTGGGCAGCCGGATGGAGAGCTGCAGGAACTGGTCAGCGTACTGCAGGGGCCCAATGGTGGTGTCAAACCTGGTGGAAAAGTGCAAAACAAATGAGGAAAAAAGGAAGGGTTTTACCAAGGGTTGTTGCAAGGAATGTTGCCGCTCATTTCAGCTGGAGATGCACGGCACAGTCAGGTCTCCACTCGGATCTTTCAGGTTTTCTTCCAGCTGCTGCTGGAATCAGAACTCTTTTGGGACCTCAAGTGGAACAACTAATGGTGGACAGTCACACACTTTATCAGAATAATCAAGATTTTGGCAGTGAATTGTCATGACATATTCTCCTTCTATAAAAAGGCCTCTCTGTTTAAGAGCTGGGGAAAATCAGTGCAAACCTCGTGCAAAGAAATTTATCAAGGATTTATCTCTGCTCTTATCCCATGGTAGCAACAGCTTCCTTTAAGAGCCTCAAATTCAGAGTCCAACATTCATTTGTCATTTTTTTCTTTAGACATTTTTTCACACGTGATTTTTTCTTTAGACACCCAAATGTAAATACTTTTATGAAACTAAACAAAGGCCTAAGGAAATTTAGACAATATTCCAGAGAATTGTGGTCCCTCAGGTGTCTCATCCCCCTCCCTGTACCTGTTTAATCAGTCAGGCACTGCTGACTGCCAAGTCCATCTTCTGTGCCCTCTATAATTGCAAATCAATCATTACAGAGGATTCCAAGCAAGAAAACAATACTAATAAGAGCAAAAAGCAACCCTTAATTAATGAAACTCGAAACCTGGCTAATCCAAGTGGCCCAGCCCTGTGACAGGTAATCATTCCTGGCTGATTTAATGAGCACCTTCATCTGGCACTTCCCTGCTCTCAGGGCACTTGGACACCTCTGGGTTGGTGGCTTTGGCTTCATTCATTTATCTTTAGAACATGAATGGGATGAGACAATCCAATGTTCAAGTTCATTCAATATTTTACACACAGCCTTAGACAACCAGCTGTCCTTGGATAACACAGGTGTAAAGGGCAGCCTGATTTTGGTGATTCAAGGCCTCAGCACAAGTGTAGTAAAGAAGATAAAAGGTAAAGGAAGGTTAAAAAAAAGGTTAAAAGGTAAAGAAGATAAAAGGCAATCAGGAATTTTCCCACATGGTTTGAAGCACTGGCAAATAGTCACTCAGGCAATAAAAATTCCCAATATTGAGATTTCCCCTGCACTGGGGCAACGTGATCAGAGAGCCACACCTGAAACCCTTCAGACAGAGCTTCCCACCTCAGACTTTGCTCCCAAAGTCATCCCAAGAGCCCTTGAGGCACATCCACCAGCCAGGAAGAGGGAAGAAGTCGAGTCTGTGTCCACGAGGACACCTCAGAGGTGGCACCTGGCGTGGCTCTCAGGGAGCCCCAGTGACAGCTGTGTCACCAAGGAAGGCCACCAGGACTTACAGCACTTTGCCATTGCTGGCTCTGGTCACCACGAGGCCGAAGGGGTTCTGCTTCAGCTCCACCTTGTAGCTGGGGTTGGAGGCCTTGGATCCCTGGAAGGGCTTCACGTGCTCGTGAGGGACCTCGAACCTTTTAGCATTGGGGTCAGTGATCTGCACACATTGACACAACACAGGGGTTGGGCCTTGACAGAATTAATCCCCGATACAGACATTTTCCAGCATTATCCACAGTTCTGACTCAGGGTATTTCCACCCAGTTCTGACTCAGGGTATTTCCACCCTTATCCTAGTCTCCTCCTCTGCTTTCATTGTTATCCACTTCTAACTTTAATTACTCATTTTCAGCCATTTTCTTCAGAAAATTTGACTCTGTGTTTCCCTGGCTCACCAGGAACCCACCACAGGACAAAGTCTCCCCCAGAAGGTTCTCAACCCCACAAGCCACTGGTACCCCACATCCATGGCACAGAGCTTGAGCTCTCCATGGAAAACACAAACCATTGGAAAAGCTAATATAGTCTGTCAAAATGATTGAGAGATGTGATTGGGCCATCAACCAAAACTAAGTAAATACATTTATCCCCCCCAAATCTTCCTGTGATGAGGACAAATGGTGGATAATAGGAAAGCTGAGCTTTCCAGAGGTCTGGGTGATTTTTCATGCAGAATTCCCATTGTGCCAAGTCCCCGTTAGCCTGAGGCATTGCAACAGCAGGGAGGACAGCAAAAAAACTTCACTGGGAATCACGAGAGTGCTCCAGAGGCATCAATCCTACACTCCCTGCACAGGCAGCCCCACATCTTGCAGAGCAAACAGGCCTTGGGGCAGCAGAGGACAAAGCTGACCTTGAAGTGGAAGCGGTTGTTTGTCTGATACTCCGCTGTGAGCAGCACGGTCTGGATGTCATCCCCAAAGAGGGAAGGGGATGGCAGCCTGTCCAACGTGGCCTCAAACCCTTGGGAGACAAACACGGGGATGTGGCAGAACCCAGGAAATTGCTCTGGCTGCCCTGGAGGGCTCCAGCCCCTGCCCGGGGGGCTCAGAGACCTTGGCACAGAGCCCCAGACCCCTGTGCCTTTGATTGAGCCCTTGGAAAAAACAACCACCAACCTTTATATGAAGAATTACAAGCCATGAAAGTTTAAGTAGAATAATAGTTTGTCACGGGGTGAAAAATAGATTTTTGAGGGTTTTAGAATGCAGGCTCGGGGTCCCAAGATGGAGGAATCTGGGCGTGCCTTGTCCTTTTTCCTTCTTCTTCCTAGCCTCCATCTTCTGGGTGATGGTGGCACTTTTGGATTGGTTTAGAGTAGAAGTTCACTGTCTGACATAGGTGACGGGTATTGGGAAGTTATTGTAAATAGTGTAGATGTAGTTTTTAGTACAGTAAATAAGTTATTGTAAATAGTGTAGATGTAGTTTTTAGCAGCGTGCCTCAACCCGACCTGCCAGACAGACCCCGGCGGGTCGGAGAAAGAATGCAATAAATACGAAACAATAAACAACCTTGAGAACCAGAACTGAAGAACTGTGACTCCTTCTTTGACTGCTGGGCTGGGAAAAGAGGCTGGTAGGGATCTCAGAGTCACTGTGACCAGCAGAGATCCCGAGATGGGGGGAGCTGGGGCCCAGCCCAGAGCTCACCTGCCTGCGTGGACCTCTCGGAGCCGCGCACTTTGTAGCCGTGGTTGGGCGAGAAGTAGCACCAGGGCACGTTGGCGTCGTTCTGGGGGCTCCAGCAGCAGCCACGGCGCGAGCAGGTGCTCTGAGCAAGGACAGCGGGGCACAGATCAGCGGGGTTACACAAACATACCCACACCAAACCAGTACAAGTGCACATTTCACCCCAAACACCAGAAACCTTCAGGATTTCTGCACTCGGGTCAAGCCCTGCTTTGAAAAAAACCCCATGGAGTGAACTCAATGGTGGCACAAAAAAAACACTAAAAAGGTTTTTTATGGATTCAGAGAAAACTTGCTTATTGGAGATGCAGTCTTTCTTAAGACCAAGACAAGATCCACAGGTAAAATAAATATTTTAAAAGAATTATTGAATAATTTAAATATTGTAAAAGAATTATTGAATAATTTTAAATATTTTAAAAGAATTATTGAATAATTTTAAATATTTAAAAATAATTATTCAATTATTGTTCAATAATTATTAAATTATAACATTATTCAATAATATATTGTTATATTATTGAATTATTATTCAATACTTAATGAATTATTATATTATTCTATTATTGAAGCATATATTATATTAATTATAATATATATGGATCATAATATATTATATAATAATATATATTATATTATTATATAATATATTATATAATAATATATATATTATATTATTATATAATATCTAATATATAATATAGAATTATTGATTATGTTCAATAATCTACATCTCTCCGCTGTGACAGATACAGCAGAGTCTGACCAAAAGTCACACACTGGAGAGGGGTTGAAATTTATCATGGGATTAACATGCAATAAACATCTAAAAATGCATAATTAAACATTGTGTCTAATATCTACATTTTAATGTAATTTTCCAGTAGCAGAAATAGTTAGACTGCTTCTGCATAACCTCAAATTGAGATAAATATATTTTTTTAAATAAATCAACCTATTTTTTCAAGCCTCTGTCTCAGTGCAGTGGCACCATGCTTTACACACACAATCACTAGAAAGCTGGAATTCCTTTGCTCTGCTGTTAGAAATGAACTTGTTCATGTGCTCTGTGTGTGAGGTTTATGTTTGGAGATAAGATTGGGGCAATGAATCACAAAGTTTCCACCCATTTTCTCTCCTCAAACCCCCATTCATTACTTCGGGCAAAGGACAGCGGCAAAACAACTCTCACTGAGGGCAAAGGGTGATTCCATCAGTGACCTCAGGTACCCGGCTCCAAAAGGAACCTTCCAAACCTAACTTTCACCTCTCCACTACCAGAAGCTCTTTCTGCCTCCATCTGATCATGCTCATATGCTTTTGGTGTTTGTAATAAATATATAAAATATCCTGCAGCTTGAAATAGGTGGACATGAGCCCAAAGCTGCGCTTCTGCCGTCCTTGCTTTGGGGTTGGAGAGCCCAGACTGCTCAGTGCAGATTAAATTATTCTCAGAGGCTCTGGGCACATAAAAGATAAAGCAGCACCAGCCCAGCAATCAGGCAGGTGCTGGAGGAAGCACTGAGGGAGCTCACAAAGCCACAGCCTTGGGAAGCCTCAGGGCATTTATTTGATAGTGGTTTTACAGAGCACAGAAATCACTCAAAACCACCCAAAATAAACCCCAGATTCACCTAACAGGTGAATGTTTTTCCTCTCTGTCATAGAATCATCCCATCAGAAAACATTTGCTGTCATTTCCATCAGGTTCCAAGCCAAAATTAAGGGCTGGAGGAGAGCTGTAGGAACTCATTTCCCCCTTTGACACACCAAGCCTTTGTGTAAGGCTGTGAAAAATCCAGGCTCACTTCCCACCTGCCCAGATGCCACCTGAGAGCTCCCCATTTCCCATTTATAAACAAGGGTAAAGGAGAGGAAGCACACAGCTCCCCAAGACTGCAGAGATCTCAGCTTTATCCCTTCACTTCATTTCCTTCATATAGAGGGGAATATCCTGAATACAAGAACAGATTCACTACCTCCATCCTCTTCTCAGACCATCCCATAACAAGCAGAATAAACTGATTTTCCTAAAACCTGGCACTTCAAGAATCCACATTCCCAGCTTCCTAAGCACCTTTTTCTTTTGCCCAGCTATTTCTCCTGAATTCTCCTCAACTATTTTCAGCAGTTCCTTCACAGCCCGGTGATATTTTTCCAGCTGGATCTTATCCTGGCAGATCCCTATTTTTGTGGCATGTTGAGCTTTATATCTGCACAAGGAAGTAAACACAGGAGCTGAGGGTTGGCTGTGCCTGGCACAGGGGAAGGAGCAGAGTTCACCAGAGACACTGGGGAGCCTGCTGTAAAAGCAATCATCTGCTATAAATAACAATGTGATCCCAGCCTGGGGGCTGTAAAAGCAGCACAATAGATACCAGCACCCAAAGCTTCATTAGGAATTACCCTGGATACAAGGAAGCTGTGTGCACTGGGGTACAGCATGGGCTGAGCACAAGGGCTCCAAGAGGAGCCTGGCCACGTGCTGAGCTTCAATGTGCATCCACACAGGCCTCCTCCAGCAGGGCATTTTGGGGAGAAAAGCACAGAAACCAAGCCCAAAGCAACAATTCCCCCTTCCCTGAGCTTTCAGAGGTGTCAGCCTGGCCTACACCAGCTCTGCTCAGTGGAATTCTTGTTTTACTGCTGTGTTCTGCTTGTCTGAGCAGACCTCCAGGCAATTTTCCACAGCAGTGAATAGATCCTGAACATCTTCCTTCTTCCAGCAGCTCTATCTTCACCAACCACATGATCAAATAAAAAATATCTATTTCTTTTCTTTTGTTATTTTCTTCCTTTCTTTCTCTTTTATGCATTTCTTCCTTCCTTCCTTCCCCTTCCTTTTTCTTCCTTCCCTCATTTGTCTTCTCTTCATTTCTTCCTGCCTTCCTCTTCTCTTCATTTCTTCCTGCCTTCCTCTTCTCTTCTCTCCTCTCCATTTCTTCCTGCCTTCCTCTTTTTTCTCCTCTCTCCATCTCCTCTCTATTTCCTCCTTCCTTTCATTTTCTTTCTTTCTTTCTCCTATTTACTTCTCATTTCTGCAATCCCACTCATTTTCTGGCTCCACCCTGGACATCCTCAGTGACCGAGGCACTCAAGGCAGACACCAACCCTTGCAGATCAGCTCAGCCAAGCCATTTTCCCCAGCTGCTGTTTACTCTGAAAACCACAACCACAAACCACAACCACAAACCACTGCAGAAGAGTGAAGCAGAACCTGCATTTTCACAGATTCCTGCATTAGAGGAACCAAATCACTTCCAGGGCAAAATGTGCACAGGAGTGAATGGAATCACTGGGATGGGATTCTGGCTTTCCCCATGGACTAAATGTGATCTTGAACCCTGTCAAATCTGCTGCCTGCTCTTCACTAACATTCAGAAATCATTTATTTTACCTCTAAATTCCAGATCAGGCACCCTCAGCATTGCAATCTGCATCTACCTTTCTGCTGGGAGCTGTGGTTTGATGGTTTTTAATTCTCTCCCAGCACCAGCCCCGCAGCTGCAAGCAGAGCAGAGCAGCACTGCTGCCCTCCCTGCTCGTGGGGTGACCGGTTCAGAGGCAGTAATTACAGATTTAAATGATCTGCACGGCTTCTCCTGCAGGGCTCTGCCTCTTCCTGGGCCAGGGAAGGAGCCTGAAGAGGCAAGAACAGGCTGGGATTTGAACCTTTCCTACCCCATCCCCTGCAGGACTTTATTGAGCTACAAATCATAACAAAACCCATGGCAGGAGAGGCTTTAACAACAGCCAGCTCTGGAATTAGGTGGGGATTTCCTCCAGGTTCAAACAGCTGGGTAACAATTATTATACCTCTGTGAATGACAAAAGTAACACACATCACACTGGGGGTTTTTTCTCTCCTAAGCTTCCCCTCCCCAGATCAAAGATAGATACCAGGCATCCACCAGAAAACAAGAAAATTCATAAGAAATATGAAAATAATAATTATAATAAACAACTAATATTTATAATTTAACTATAATAAATAAATAATAATTATAATAATAAAATTATAATAATTATAGTCTTTCAGGAGTAACTATTACAAAAACCTTCTCAATGTGAAAGCACTGAAAAAATAAAGGGCATCATAAAATCATGGAAGGGTTTGGGTTGGAAAGGACCTCAAAACTCCTCTCATTCCAATTCCTTCCATGGGCAGGGAACCTTCCACCATGCCAGGCTGCTCCAAGGCTCATCCAGCCTGAGATGATGCTTTTCATGGGAATTTGGACTCCAAGATTCTTAAGCCAAAAGGTCTTTTCCATACTCTGCTCTCTCAGACACCCCACCCAGGACGAGGTGAGAAATGAGAATTTGACTCCATGCTCCCAGAAAGCTGATTTATTATATTATGTTATATTATGTTATAATATATATTATATTATGTTATATTAAAAGAAATGATCCAAAGTGGGTCTGAAAGGAAGCTCTGACCACGCCTTGTAAAATGGCACATCCCAGCCATAATTTCTGAATTATTGTAAATGCCACTTTGTGACCATCACACCAAATGAAACCATTCAGAAAAATGCTGTTAAAAACCAAGGGTGACTCTTCTAACTGCTTGATTTCTGACCAATATTTTTTCCACCTCTGCCCAAACCAGAGAAATCAGACCTGCTGTCAATGGGCTGAAATCCTGCAAACACTGAGAAAATCACACATTTAAACAGGTTAAGGAAACACCTGAGCTAGTAGAGACAAATGACATTTCTATAAATAAGCAGGAGGTTTTATGGGATAAAATCTCTTTTCTAGTACTTTCCAGAACGTTACCAACCTGTGTTGCAAGTTCATCTGGGATGCAGTCAATTCTCTGTGCTACTGGTGTGTTCTGACATTGTGGGAAAAAGTCTGCCAGGGAAATAAAGGAATGGGTTAATACCAGGAAATAAAGGAATGGGTTAATGCCAGGAAATAAAGGAATGGGTTAATGCCAGGAAATAAAGGAATGGGTCAATACCAGGAGATAAAGGAATGGATTAATGCCAGGAAATAAAGGAATGGGTTAATGCCAGGAAATAAAGGAATGGGTCAATGCCAGGGAAATAAAGGAATGGGTTAATGCCAGGAAATAAAGGAATGGGTTAATGCCAGGAAATAAAGGAATGGGTTAATGCCAGGGAAATAAAGGAATGGGTCAATGCCAGGAAATAAAGGAATGGGTTAATGCCAGGGAAATAAAGGAATGGGTTAATGCCAGGAAATAAAGGAATGGGTTAATACCAGGAATAAAGGAATGGGCCAATGCCAGGAAATAAAGGAATGGGTTAACACCGGGAATAAAGGAACGGGTTAATACCAGGGAAATAAAGGAACAGGTTAATGCCAGGGAAATAAAGGAATGGGTTAATGCCAGGAAATGAAGGAATGGGTTAACACCGGGAATAAAGGAATGGGTTAATACCAGGGAAATAAAGGAATGGGTTAATACCAGGAAATAAAGGAATGGGTCAATACCAGGGAATAAAGGAATGGGTTAATACCAGGGAAATAAAGGAATGGGTTAATGCCAGGAAATAAAGGAATGGGTCAATGCCAGGGAAATAAAGGAATGGGTTAATACCAGGAATAAAGGAATGGGTTAATGCCAGGAAATAAAGGAATGGGTTAATACCAGGAATAAAGGAACGGGTTAATGCCAGGGAAATAAAGGAATGGGTCAATGCCAGGGAAATAAAGGAATGGGTTAATGCCAGGAAATAAAGGAATAGGTTAATGCCAGGAAATAAAGGAATGGGTTAATACAAGGGAAATAAAGGAATGGGTTAAGATCAGCATCTCTAAACTGCAGGAATAACTTAATTCCCTCTAAACTCAGCTCCTGCTTCCCTAACAATAACAGGGATCCAAATCACTATCAACCATGGCTTCTGTGATTCATTTTTACCTTTGGAAAATGGCACACAATTATTTCAGGTATGAAAACTTCATCATCTTTGAGCATAGAGGTAATTTTGATAATTTTATTTCATTAGTCCACTTTTCAGTGACTCCTGTCAATGTGCCCTGTTCCATTGAAAATATGTGCAAAAAAAAAAATGGGAAGAACTTTTCTCTCCTTAAATTGGGCTGTCCTGGTGCTCCTTCCTCTGAGCCAGAGTTTTCCAGAGGAGCTGGAATTGGAGCATCAGGGAAAATGATGCTACTGTAGATTAAAAAACTCCTTTAGATTTCAAGTTTGTGAGACTGAATTTAAGGTGGGCAGCTTTAGCTGATTAAAGGGAGCACTGAAAGTTATTTTATGTATTTGGGAACTGTTTGGAGCAAGGACTGTGAAGTGCCCTGGGCTGAGATGGACACACACCCCCAGCTTTGCCTCTTTGCACCAGCTGCACTTGTGCTTTTTGCTCAAAAAAACTCTTGCTCTTGACAGAAACAAGAAAAAAATATGCAGATATGAGTCTGGATAGGCAGTTTTACTAAAACACAGAGTTGTATGCCTTGTATAAGCAATAATTTTTATTTTTCTGCCATTTTCACTTCCAAGGTTTTTACTTCAGTCCCTGTGTGTGAATGGAATTACACAGAATGGGACTGGAAGTGAAGCAGGTGCTCTGCATCACAGCCCTGGAACACGAGGGTTTCCTGAGTTATCAGTGCCTCAGCAAGAAACACTGGGGGATTTTAGGATTATTATAATATTCCGCACAATTTGTCCACTCCCACACAGGGATCAGGCGGAGATCTTTTCCAGAATTATCTTTTTTATTAATACTCCAAAAATTGCGATTATCTGAGCTCCGTGCTCCTAAAGAAAGTCCAATCAGGAGGGAGAGATAAGAGATTCTTCACGACAATAAACCCTGACTCACACCATTTATTGCATTCGTGATAACCGTGATTGTGTCACCCACAGCGAGGGCTGGCCACGATTCACCTTTGGGTGATGATAAGAGCATTTGGGTGCTGATAAGAGCAGGAGCCCTGAGGAGCTGCCAGAGGGGTTTTTGTTCTTGCAGCAGCCAGGGGAAGCTCTCACCTGGAGATTTGACCCCGGGTTCTCCCGTGGCCAGCAGCCCAATGAGGACACAGGCGATGACAGTGACCACGGTGAAGAGGGCAATGAGGGTGAGCTCCAGCCCACTGAACTTCCTGCCCATCTAGGAACCCAGAGAAACCCCATCAGACAAAGAGAAACACGAGCAACAGCTCTAAGTTATAATTATATATATATATTTTTTATATATATATATATATTATATATATATAAAATATATGTATATATAAATATATATATATAATTATATATATTATATATATAAAATATATATTTATATTATAAATATATATAATATTTATAAACGTTGCTAATAACATTTGCAATTTAATAATTTTTAATTTAAAAATATAATTTTTAATTAAAATTTTTTAATAAATTGTTCTGGTTTTAAGCCGCATCACCTATTCAAGAGGCTTAAATGAAACTCTGCTTAAATGAAACTCTACTTAAATGAAACTCTACTTAAATGCTATGTGCAATAAGTCTCCAGTTCAGGATAACTCACCCAGTGCAGATTATGAAATTATTACACTGAGAAACGCATTTTGGTCCCTGCAAATCACTGAGTACAGAAAAATCTACTCCTGAAATTAACCATGAAGTTTCCCACAGGTTACTAAAATTTCTGAAACAGACAATAAATTCAATCTTCTTCCCCTTTTTTCCTTCACTAAACTTTCTTTCCTCCCATAGAGCAAACACAAGGCTATTCATTTAAAAAGGAGGAACTTGATTTGTTAGAAATACACCTGAGAAAAGCCGGAATAAACCCTGAGGGTGTGTCCAGGACACGTGGGGAAGGCAAGACAGAGATAAATTGCTTTTTTGTGCAGTGGCAGAACAGAGCGTGTACAAGCTCATGGCGCAGTGGTTGCTGCTGGAATCACCACTGAAATATGGCAAATAACTCAAGGGAATCAGTGCCTTAAAGAGCTGTGGGAAACACGAGGTTTTCCCAAATTCCTTTTTTATATTTTTGGTGAGAAAGGAGTGCTTAGCCAAGGGGGCTGTGCTGGCTCAGAGAACAACCCAGGGCCATCAACACTGAACTGTGCACCAGCAATCAAACTGATTAAAACTAATTAAAACTAATTAAAACGAATCTCAGCAGCCAGATCAATACACACTGGCAGCTACCACTGCATTTAGCTTGTGGTTAAGGGCATTTAACCTCATAAAACAGAGTTAAATACAGAGAAATTGGTTCTTTTTACTTAAGGAAGCGTGGGAGCAGGTGTGCATTGCACTAGCGCATCAGAACACTTTCACATGTTTTAGTGATGACCCACAGAAGTGAAGAATACTTCAGAACGAACTGTTTTGTGTGTGAAATAACAGTTTAAATCATTGTGTGCACCTGCTGCCATTTTTAACCCATCATCCTCCCTCCATCACAAACTAAAATCCCCTTTTACGGTGTTGCCCCAGCTGATACCATCCTAAAACTTAAAAACTCTAACGTTCATTCTTCTGAAAAGCAGGATTTTATTAAAGTTCTTGTCATTAAAGCCCTCTATCTCATTGATTTTCAGCTCTTTCTTCTCCCGGTCTCCCTCCAAACCCTAAAACATTGGAAATAAATCCTTATAATTTATACATCTAAGTTATGTTATGTGATGAGCGTTCATCAGTGAGGCAAAGCTCTCCAGAACCCTGAAATAAATAATATGTAATATAATATATATAAAAATAAGAAAATGAGAGCCTTACCTTAACGTTTCTGTGGTTCCTTCATTTGCTGCTCCTGAGTGTGAAGCTCAACATCAGACCTGGGGCTTTATGAGCTGCTGTTATCAGTTCTCAGCTGTGTTTGCAGAGCCCTGGGCCAATGGCAGGCACAGCCAGAATTGCAGGCAGATTACAGACACTCTTTGGACTAAACACTCTTTAGACCTCAACATGAAGCATCAGGTTCTGCAAAGGAGTGAGGAGCAGCCATGAAATGCCAGACAGCTCATCCAGCTGCATGGCTGGGTTCTGGAGAGCTTTGCCTCACTGATGAACGCTCATCACATAACCATATCTTTGTCACTTTAACCTTCGTGGAACTACCATGTTCCTCTTGTAATATTTCTGCTTAATCACCACAAGAAGTCATTAAACATTCTCAAATGAGGGAAAGAGCTGTTGAACATGTTGCAGGGGAGAATCTAATTTATGACCATTAAAATTTTTATTGGAATTAACTATAAAAGATTAATCTTAAATCAATATAAACAGATTTCAGGGGATATTACTAATAAATGTCAAAAGCAGATGAAAAAGATGAAAGATTAACACAGAAATGTTAAAATTTTATAGCCAAGAGGCTTCAATCATAACCTTAATATGAATGCTTCACACCTAACTGGTTTTTGTCTTTTTCTTGCTAACGATAGGTGGGATTCTAACACTAAATATGCATTTTCCAAAGGAAAGCTTTCAATTCATATTATCGTGAATATTTACAATATTTTCAATAATAAAGAATTTTCAATAATAAAGAAATGGTTGAGAAGTTCCTTCCTTCCTTCCTTCCTTCCTTCCTTCCTTCCTGCCTGCCTTCCTTCCTTCCTTCCTTCCTTCCTTCCATCCTTCCTTCCTTCCATC
>JAWWEX010000017.1:2535957-2552924 GCA_035583215.1 Arremon brunneinucha
ATCCCCGTTTCCAGCCTTGTCCCCAAACCCTGGGGCACATCCCTATGTCCATCCTTGTCCCCAAACCCTGGGGCACATCCACATGTCCATCCTTGTCCCCAAACCCTGGGGCACATCCCTGTGTCCAGCCTTGTCCCCAAACCCTGGGGCACATCCCTGTGTCCAGCCTTGTCCCCAAACCATGGGGCACATTTCTGTGTCCATCCTTGTCCCCAAACCCTGGGGCACATTCCCGTGTCCATCCTTGTCCCCAAACCCTCGGGCACGTCCCCATGTCCATCCTTGTCCCCGTGCCTGTGCTGGTCCAGCCCTTCCCTTTAACCCCTAAAAACCACCCAGCTGCTGCACAGATAAATCCCATAGGGTGGGAAAAGGTGGGAAAGCTGATGCAGAAATAATGGCCCAAATAAATCCTGCACTTGAAGTGGGAGGAAATATTTTCACCTTGGTTTAATTTTAGGCTGGAATTTTTCATGACTGAGCATTGCACAGCAACACAATGAAAACCCCTGAAGTTAGGCAAAAAATTAGATGCAGAGCATTGTTCCCTGTTTATTTCCCAGTCCAGCTGGTTTGAACAGAAACCCCCATCCTCTCTGTCACCACCTTCACTGGGGGACATTTCCCTGCATTTCTGCAGAGCCACCTCAGCCCTCTCTGCTCCCACTGCTGTTCCTGCTCTTTGGCTGCACTCAGGACCATGGGATTCCTGGATCTGGCTCTTGGGGACCAGTGTGTCCCCTTTAGGAAAACAGAACTAATTCCCAGCTTTCACATTATGTTTCCATACATAATTTGGTGCTTTTTTTGTGCTAATAGATAAGGAGAGGGAGACATGCAAAAACTACAGAGTTTTCCCAACTGGCTGGTGCAGAGTGAGACCCGGAGCTCCAAAATTCCAGTAACTCACCCCAGAGGCCAAGCAGCTCTGCTGCCTTTTGTTTTCCTTCTTGCAAAGCATCTTTATTCCTATTTGCAGACTAAAAGTGACGAGCTATTGACTGCAGAAAAGCCAGTGGCTGGAATAGTAAATAAATCTTGCCTGCCACAGCGCTGCCTCCGCAGTGAGAAACTCGAGCTGACACGTCTCTCATTACTCTGTGTTGTTTCCTGGATAATTTATGACTCTCCATTGCATGTGTTTGGAGTTGTAAATGTGATCTGCAGCTGCAGCTGACATCAGGCATGCAAAGGACAGCTCCCAATAATGCTGTTAGTCCTTTATGGGCAGAGTTACAGTAAATAACACTTAATGTGAAATATGTAGAGCCATAACAAACATGACAGTGGCTAAGGTTGCTTCTGCTGAGGATGCTGAGATTGCTTGCAAGGAAGGGAAGGAGCTGCATCAAGGACAGGGCACACAGGTTCTCAAGACTCCTCCCTTCTTGTTACTGAGGTAAAACACGACAAGAAATATGTTTTAATGCTCCTGTTACAACAAATTCTGAGAGCTCTGTCTGGATAAAAGAATACCTGGTCTTCAGTCCATTAAGGCAGCTCCAGGTGATCCAAGGAGATTGATCCCATGGAATGTGGATGTTTCTCATGCACTGCTAAATATGAACTCAATGTCTCCATCCACAACAATTTTTCACCAGATTCTGCGACTGGCCTCACCATCCTCCCTGTCTGCCTAAAGCCAAACATGAGCACTAAAAAACAGCCTGATTTTCTCTGTTAGGGTGCTCTTGTGGATGGAATTCTGTGGGCTACCAGCCACTGTAGGTTTCTGAACTGGAGAAACCACGGTAGAACCAGCTTTTGTTATTTCCCTTCTTGTATTGCTGACTGTGATCCATTTTCACTCTTAAAGCAGAACTAAAATGTTGCTTTTTAACGTCAGGAAACCATTGTAGGTAAATTCTGCTTTAAATTACACTCACCTGACCCTACAGAAACCCAAGGGCTGATCTTGCAGTTTCTGATATTAGGAAGAAATTCTTTATTCAGAGGCCCTGGCAGAATTTCCTAGGAAATGGACAAGCTATGGCTCCACAGTTTGGTGGCAGAATTTCCTAGGAAATGGATAAGCTATGGCTCCACAGTTTGGTGGCAGAATTTCCTAGGAAATGGACAAGTTATGGCTCCACAGTTTGGGATTTCCTGAATATTGGAGTTTCCTTTCTTCCTTACAGGGTGCTGCAAAGAATTGGAAGAAGAATTGGAAACCAGTCCAAAACACAAGCAACTGGAGAGTTTCAGGATCAAATATCAATTCATCTCCAGAAGTTCATCTCCCTGTTTGGGCTCTCTCCTACCAGCTTACCACAGCACTGGGAAACTTGGAAAACACAGAGAATCTTAATTTTAAGTTTTTCTCCTGCTCTGCTTAAGCTGTGAAAAGAAACAGGCGAATGTAAAGAGATCCACCCACTGCAGGCACATTAATTACAGGGACTGAAAGCCAGCCAATAATGGAGGTAAGACAGAAATGCAGCGCATTAACAACTGAACAATGGCCATTGTTCTCTCGTTTACCCACAGCTGCAGGTGTGTACAGCACAGCCTTTGTCTTCCCCGGGGCTAATTTGAGTGTTCTGACATTGCCAGGGAGAATTCCTTTATCCATGAACATCGTGCTGCCAGCCCTGGCCCAGGCACACACACAGAGCTTCAGCCTCTCTGCACAATTTTTTGTTTCACGCACAAATAAACAGATGAAAACCTGTTTGTTTGCCCTCCTTCAAGGACCATTGGGTTATTCAGGACAAGAGTTGTAGCACAAAAGAGAAAATAAATATAAATTAGGCCATTGAGACAGTGCTCCTCGTGTTGCAGTGACTTTTTTCTGTGGAAATAAAATAGGATGTGTAAAAGGGTCAAACTTCAGGAAAAAAATCTTATTTCTGGTGTTAACCAGTCAAGGGCCTGCCCATACACAGCTGAATGCTACAGGGCCAACTAAAGACGCACATTTGATCTTTTCCCCCATTCTCTCCGTAATTAATAATTCAATTTTACAGTTATTTCATTAATTTGATTATACATAGAACAGCTTTTGGGTGAGATGTTGCCTGTCCCTGAAAAGAAAAAGTAATTGCAAATTTTCTCTGGCTTCTCCTATTCTCAGTTATTCATCTGCTACAAATATTACTTTTAGTAATGACAAGGTGACAACACCAAAGATCATGAACTCACTCATAGTTTGCATTTGGATTAATGTAATACCAGAAGTGAGAAAATTATTGGATATTAATTCCAAAGGATTAGGCATTCCCAAACCCCTGTTGATTACACCCACATTCCTGGCAGTGGAAACCCAGGGGTTTTTTGGTTTTCTGTAATTTTAAGCCTTTTGCCACCAATACTTTAATTATTCTTCCCTTCAATACTTCATTCCTCTGTTTATCCTTAATAGCAGGGAATCCCAGGATGGTTTGGGTTGGAAGGGACCATAAAGCCCATCCAGTGCCACCCCTGCCATGGCAGGGACACTTTCCACCATCCCAGGCTACTCCAACCCCAATGTCCAACCTGGCCCTGGACACTTCCAGGGATACAACATTTATTTATCCCTTAAAACCATCAATTTCTGAAGTTTAAGATGTGCAATATCTTTTAGAAAACATTTTTCAGTCCAAAACAAAACCTTTGTCTGCTTGAGAGGGTTTTTTTCCACAGTACCATTTTTTCCCTGCAGACAAAACTGACAAAAACCAAAGCACAGAAGTTCGGTAATAAAAGAGGAAACAAAAAAAAAAGAATTGCTCTTTCTATGAGTAGAAAGTTTTGTTAAAAACATACTTTTGTCTAAATTAGTATTATTTTCAGAAAGCTTCTCTATGCTTCAAAAGTGAGTTTCCTTCAGATGAAAAATGTGGGGTTTTTCTTAAGATGAAAACAACATTGAAAAGGTTTTTGTTTGAAGTTACATTCAGGGAGTCACATTTTTTTCAGATACCAAATATTCATAAAAAAAAGCCAGCCTGAGGATTTTGTTATCCAATTAAAAGCAGACATTTTTCAATGGAGAATTTTTGAAGATGAAAAATCTTCAGACACTTAATCACAGCCTTAAGTGTTCAGAACTTAGTCCTGACACATCTCTATCCAGATTTGTCAGTGATTTATTACCATAGTGCACTATTTTATTAAGCTATTAATTATTTTGATATTAATAATTTCTTGTTTGTTTAATTTTTACTTAATTCTTAAAACCCTTCTTATAGAAAGAAGTACCAGTAACGAACTTTCCCGTTTTTTGTATATCTGCAAAGTTCCATTCAATAGAGGATCTGGACATTGGATAACACACATTATACTCAGAATATTTTTATGAGAAAATAAATTTTCACTGTCTTCCCCATGGAGACAGGAAATTGGGAACAGAAGTTTAATTCCAATTAAACTCTAATTAATTTTAAATATCTTGGTGTTTAGGTACAACACAATCCCCCAAAGCTGCAGGTAGGATAAGTGGGTGGGAGAGGCCTTTTCCCGGGAATGTTTTGCTCTCCTGGAGACACAAATCTCTGAGGATACCTTTCCCATTTGCTGCTTTGAGAACAAATTCTATCTCATCAAAGTTGGATGAATCTGCACCAAAAAGATTTCCAGGGGGAGGAGGAGGAAAATATTTTGTCAGAGGAAAAATTGGCAGCTGTGTCTTATGCTCCAGACAAGACCTTGGTGGTCAATACCTGCTGATTTATTAATACAATGTGTTAGATAGAGCTTTATCCTTATTGACACTGTGAAATATCTTTATTTGGTTCAAGCAGGAATTGTTAAAGGGAGATTTCCTTAGAGATTTTTTTTACCCAGCACACAAGGACAGGAGCAGCCTTTAGGTGGGTGTAGAAGGTTGAACAGAAGCCTGAAAACCCCTTGAGAATGAACAGCCTGGCCAGGGCCTGGGGACACTTCTGCCACCAAAGGCCATCCCACAGCAGTTCCTTCTTTCCATTCCCATGGGTGAAAGGCAGGAAAATGCCTCCAGCAGAGTGAAGCAGCCCAAGAACTTTGGTGGCTGAAGCTCACACGAGCTGAGAAGTTGGGCAGATTCATCTGAATTATTTCAAGCAATTCTAATGGCTGTTTGGAAAGCTCCAGCAGCAGGCACCAAAGATCTGGTGTCACCTGAGCAGCAAGGCCAGCAGCACTGCTGGGCTGGGAGGGACAGTGGGAACTCAGTGGGAATCTGAGGATTTATTTAGGATTTATTTACACCAGGCACTGCAGCCTTTGGGTCCCAGCTTTTCTTTGGTTGTCCATCTCTAGCATCCACTGGCTTTGTAACTCCCATCCTAAAATCCACTGTTCCTTTCCCAAGTATGAAGTGTCACGGAAAATTCAGCTTTCCAGAGGCAGGGTGAGTTTGTTGCTCCTTTTGAGCAGCAGTGCCAGGAGCTCAGGTTCAGTTTAGATGAAATTCATCCTGCGAGGAGGAGATTTGCAAAGCTCATCACTCCCCTGCTGCCTTCAGCCTGTGGGTTCCTGTGTGAACGGCTGCTGCCCTGAGGACATCCAGGCATCTTCTCCAACACTGACATCAGAAACACTTCTTTCCCCAAGTCTCCAGACTCTGAGCAAAGCAGCAGCTCTCTGAGCTTTGTGGTTCACCCTGCTCAAAAAAAAAAATTAGCCATTGGAGGATGATATTCCTGCGTGTGCCCCAGAGATGCTGCACTCAAGTGTTTAGTCTGACATTAGGCCTGCATGAGTTAATCAAAAAATAATAATTTTTTCTTCTCATCTTCTGGTTGTCTCCAGTCAGGCAAATATGCTGAAATCACAAAACCAGCAAAGGGATTGCTTTAACTAGGAGATAGGGTATGAATTCAGCATATTTTCTGCATAGAAATATGACATTTGTATGGAAATGACCCATTTTCTTGAACAGGCAGCTATACATCACAGAAGTTTCACTGCAACGTTTATGCAAAAGAGATTGGGAAGCACTTTCCCATAAAGTGCTGATTTCCCCCAGATGAAATAAAAAGGCAAAGCACAATCCAGAAGCTCAGGAGAAACATTTCACTCAATGTCATGTGCTCTGGGTGTTTGTTTTGATTTCCTCGATGATTTCATGTTTGTCTCTCTGTCTTCTCCCCGAAGGACGTGCAGGGCTTAGGAAGGAATAATCCATTTTCCCTTTCTTCTTTCCTAATCACATCCCAGCTTCCAAACGATGGCAGAAGGACAGCAGGACATTTCTATCCTGCTCCAGGGACCAGGACAGCCTGGGAAAGGTCAGGGTGAAGGCACAAGGAGGTTTTTCTGCAGGACTGGACAAGGGCTCTGCCACAGGGAGCCAAAATCCCCGTGACAAATCCACGCTCCCATGACCTACATTTCCTGGAATATTTGCACAATGCATGTGGCAATTCAGCAGTCAGGCAGCACCCTGGGCACACAGCTCAAGGAATGCTGAGGGATCAGTGCTCTGCAGCTTTTCCTTTTAAATGCAGCGTGTTATGGCCTGGTGTTCCAGGGCTGAGCTGCTTCTAGCTCCGGGGCCAAACCCAGAGAAAGGATCAGCAACACAAAATCAAAACCAACACCAACACAACTTATCCATAGAAAGATGCCATAACCATAGAATACATAACTAGCAAATCATTTTTATGCCGCTTTTATTACAAAATTACAATTTGAATTAATAGTTGCACAAGTACAAGATTGTTTTTATGCCAGTGCTGAATGAAACGCTCCGACCTCGTTCAACCCCACCGAAGTCAAGTGCAAAATTCACCCTGATATGAATGAGAAATTCTTTGAGCTTATCATGAATTAAGGTATAGCTTGTTCTGATGATGAATTGAAATTATTTAAAATCAATTAGAACAGAAAAGACACATCCCAAACTAGATGTTCACTGAGCTCAGATTCTTGATTTACAGCCCAACATCCTGACCCTAAATGGAAATCCATACATCACTGAGGAACATAATCAGGCTTCAGATAACTTACTTTAGTGCAGGAATTTTTTTTTCCCCTGTTCAAGCCAATTGCTGGGAAATTAACAGCAACCAGAGTAATTAGCAGTGCAGATATTTCACCATCAGAACTCTGAGAGCATAGCAGAGGTTTCCAATGCACACTCAACAACCTCTTCCCTTGCCTGTAAAACCAGCCCTGAGTCATTTTGGCCACTGCTTTATTTCACAAATGTGGAGCAGCTCTGGAGCAGCTCATGATTTACTGGAAGTCCTCTGGAAGAGTAAAAACCTTCCAGGCTTGTGCTCAGCCACTAAGCACCACTCCTTTCAAAACAGAAAAGAAAATTTAAGTCATTTGTGCCAATGTGACATTATTAATGGAAGCAGCTTCTTTTTTGGGGGGGTGTTACAGAAAAGGACACGCCGTGGAAATGTGATTTCCCCTAGTTGCATGACTATTTATATAGAGAAATAGAAATTCATATAAATGTATACATTTCTATAGATACACATTTTGTACACTGTAGGCATATACATACATACATACATATATACACAGGGTGTTATATACACATCCAGATTTGTATATACATATATATAAATATATATATACACACGCAAATGCACACACAGCTTGCTTTGGAGCCAGCTAGAGTTATAAATTCTCCCTCCCCCACAGAGCCAAGATGATCTGAGCTGCCTCTGCTCAACACCCCACGGTTGTCTCTCCAGCCCGAATTAAATATAATCCTCATTATTCTGCCTCTCTGGTGCCCGAGAAACTTGGCAACCTCTCTGGGTGACTCGAGATGCAGCAATTCCTCCTGCCTTGCCTCTCCTAACCTATTCTAGGAGATGCAATATGCTGCTAAGATTAAGTGTCCAAAATGCTAATATGTCTGAAAAATGCCTCCACTGACCTACATCGGGAATGTAGGTCGGAAAGGAGCTATTTTTAACCAAAATGCCCATATTTTTAATTACAGTCCAAAGCAAGCCACATTCCTGAATCTCCCAGAAGTTTGCAAAGATCGAATTTTACACTCCACTAGTGTAATTATAGGTACATACTCAGATTTACACACAGCATATACAGCACATACTCAGCGTTTCCGTGACACACGAGGCACTCGCTCCTGCTTGGAGCTGGCAGCAACTAATTTTAGGAGCATCTCCTCCTTCTCCCTGATGCATACCTGTTAGGGATCCTTCTTATCAGGGCTTTGTGCTCTGAAGGCTTGCACAGATCTGGTTGGCTCTGGTTGGCAAAGGCCTGTGACACCACCACGGCCAACCTGGCCAGGCTGCCAGCAAGCTGAGGGCACTCCAGGCGGGGCAGAGGGAAGTCTCGAGGTGCAAAACACCACTCTACAGAAAAACCCAACAGAGAGAACTGTGTTTTCACTTGGTCTCCACTCCAGGCACAAACAGAGGGCTCAGGGTGTGTGTCCTCAGCCCAAGGAGGATCTGTGCATGCAGACAGGTGCAAAAAAAAGCAATTCTGGGAATGCCAGTGACCTGCAGGCTGGTGAGAGCTTGGGCTAAAGGCAGGAAAAATAAGGTCTGGGAGCTATTTGTTACCTGCTCCAAAACAAGGGTTTGCAACAAGAATTTCATGTAGTTGTTGGCTGTCTGGAAGCCAAAGAGAGGCACTTGACTTTCAGGTGCCGTTCTCACTGTCAGCCTTGGCAAAATTCCCACTTGTCACAGCTTGGCCATTGCCATTCCTTCCATCAGCCTCCCTGGCTGCAGTGTCACAGCCCCCACTGCTAGCAGGAATACATATATATATATATATATATATATATATATACACATATGTGTATGTTTATCTACATAAATTACATCCATCCACAATTCTTCACTGGTTTAAAACTGAAGGGGACAATTAAGCACGGACTGAACAATTGCTCTCTGCCTTAATCAGTGCCTTGACTCCTCCTCAGGACCCCTCAGGGCTGGGACTTGCCCCTTTTGTTGAAGAAAACACTGACATCAACTGGATCTAAAAAAGACTTTTTACTTGCCATATTTCTTTGCTTGCCAATACTATCCACTTTCCAAAGCAGCCAGGTTTTTGGGTCACTGCAAGAAAACATAACAGAAGTGATGCCACAGGAAATGTCTCTCTGATTATTAAGAATGCATTTAGCTACAGATTTAATCCAGCAGTGCTTTGGGGACAACTGATCAGTCCTGCCCTTGCATGGCAGTTTAACAGCACCAGAGAAACCTGGATGTGTTCCCTAAAAAAGACAGATAAGCTTAACTGAGCAGCATCCATTACCAATGCCTAATTTTTGTAAAGCTCATTTTTCACCAAAGCAGCACAACATGGATTTTCTCAGTGCTCCCAGCACACATGGGGATGGTGGCTCCAGTGGTGCAGGATCCCAAGGACTGGATCTCTCAGGTGGAGCAGCTGGGCTGGTCCCATCCAACCCTGAAATCTGACTAATGGGGATTTCTGGCACCTCCCTTTGAGTCAGACAGTGCTGGGCACTCCCAGGACACAGCAGAGTGGAGACATTTCAGCTCTGAGTGGCAATTCCTACTCCCTTTGGAGCACAGCTCCCTCACTCTCCAAAGAAAAGAAGCACAAGAATTAAAATCCTATCCTGAGAATTTTCACACTGCATTGTTTCCCTCTCTCTGGTTGTACCAGTGATAAA
The DNA here is from genome assembly GCA_035583215.1 of Arremon brunneinucha. NCBI lineage: Eukaryota > Metazoa > Chordata > Aves > Passeriformes > Passerellidae > Arremon > Arremon brunneinucha. The sequence goes on from JAWWEX010000017.1 coordinate 2,545,514, forward strand.
ATCAAACTGAACAATCACAGAACAAAAAAAAACCCGCACAAACCCAAACATTAATTAACCCAACATTAATTAACTTTGATTTGCAAAGCAAAAGCCTCCCAAGTTCAAAGATGGACTCTGGTTCAAGGGTTATTCAGATAATGGACATTTTATATATGTATTTAAACACATGAAATAATTTAGAGACCAAGTACAAACCCAAAGGTTTATGTATCTTTCTATAAAACTCAGTTTAGGACAGTTACTGTTGGGACTGACTTAGTCTTAAACAAGTACAGCCTGAAAAAATGACCAACAAATATATTCCTGTAATTCTTTAAGGTGTAATCCACCTACTGTCTGTAGAAAAGCAAAAAAGCAAGAAAAAAATGCATATAACACCCATAAGCAGTATATTAATGCCACTGTAACATTTGGGGAATGTCATTAACTTCAGATAAGGTCCCTGCAGGATAAAAAGTCCCAAACCTTTCTTCAGCTTTTTTTTGGTTGGTTTTTTGGTTTTTAGAGTTACTATCACAGGGGTCCCTCCTCAGGAATGGTGCTGGGTGCCACCACCACCAGCAAGGATGGCAGTGCCACCAGAGGCAGCAGCACAAATGAAGTCTTTGCCATTCCAAAAGTGATTTATCACAATTCAGGAACTCCTGCTTGGAATCATTCACGCCCTGCTGCAGAACCTGATCAGTGCAGAGAACCTCCCTCCCTGGCACCGTGCTCCAAGGACAAGCCAAATTGCTGTGCCACATGCCATGGGCAGGATATTCCTCCACAGGCAGTGGCATTGGTTGGAATCCCCAAGCACAGAGAGAGTCACTCCTTGGCTAGCCTGAAATATCTCTTCAGGATTCACAGAATATGCAGGATATTCTTGAGAGATTTAGAAAATTCTAGTGGAAAAATAAAGACGTTAGGAAAAGTAAATGGACATTAAAGATTCAGGATAGGACAGAGGACTTGGTTGTGAATATTTTATATTTGCTCTGCCCTCTGTTAGTATCTGTTCTTTTTAAGGCACCCAACAGCTGAGTCTTGCATGTCCACACCTCTGAATAATGCCTAAAAATAACCCCGCACTCCAGATCAACATCCTTAACCTTCAAAAATATCAGGATTGATGCAGCACCCATCCTCCAGAGACCACCCAGCACAAATGTGGGGCAAAGCATTCCTACAGCTCTGCTCTTTGAGCCTTTTCCTCTCATTTTCTCACAAAAATTATCCATCTGACACCATCCTGATAACAGCACAATACTGACCAATTTAGCAGAGGCAATGCCACCACAGGGAGGTGTTTCCAAATGCCTCCACAGGGTTCAAAAATAACCTACAGGAGTCACCCCAGCAGCCTCCTGGGGAACTCTGTGCTTTGCTCTCTGAGCACAGTCTATGGTCTGTAGAAATCTGCCAAACTGCCCCAACAACCTGAACAAAAATGTGATAAGGACAGAATTTTACAACTGGGAAACTCTAAGGATCAAGGGAAAGACATTTTAAAGGAATTGTAGGAAACACAGTTGTCAGAGCCTGTCAATCACAGAAACACAGAATGCCCTGGGATGGAGGGGCCCTCCATATTCTTGCTCTCAAAGAAAAAAGATAATACTAATAAAGTATTTCCAAATAATTTACAGTTGTTACATTAGCATTAACATCTGCTTGGCTACTTGGTCACCAATGCGATCAGAGCTAAACAAATTTGTCCTTAAAATGAAAAACCTCAAAGATTTTTTAGTTAATTTGTGAGTGAGGTCAACCAGAGAATCACAGAATTGATGGCAAACCCATTCTCCTTGTACCATTACTCATTTTATTCTGAAACAGTCCCATGGAGTACTTGTCTCAAAACACTTGAATCCACTTAATAGATGTTGTAATTTTCTGAGATCAGATTTTGCTCTTCATTCAAGTCTGTTGACTAAAACTGAGCATAATGTGGTGTCTCAACATTGGCTTCAAGGGAGCAGAACTGGGCCTCCCCTCCATTCCCACTCAAGGGTTTGTTCCAAGCACATTCCAATTCTTCCACTGCCCAATCAAACCAGAAATATTTCAAGAACTGGGAAAAAAAAAGTATTTCCACTCACACCAGAATTAAAAAATAGGAATTTTCATACAAAGAGCTGTGTTGTGAGCTACATCCTGGGTCGATTTGCATTTCTTCCATGGAGAAAAACTGTGTTGTACTGTGTACACACAAATACATAACTGTGTACACACAAATACGTAATTGTGTACACACAAACACATACATACATAAATTCACTGAGAACCTCAGCTACAGATTGAAAACCAAGCCTTGGAAAAACTCAGAACATAGGAATATGCAGCACACAGAGCCTGATTTCCCAGTGTCCATAAATCCACGTTGTAAAAGCAAGCTTGCCTTTGGAAGAAGGGCAGTCCTGGAACAAGTTCACCCTGGGGTGGCTGGAGCTCTGCCAGGAGTTGTGCCCGTGGTAAAGCAATGTGCTGAGCAATGAACTCCCACACTCAGGGCCAAATTCTACTTGCTGCTCTTCACGTGAACATCTCTGTTAACATCTCTGTTAAACCTCAACCCCAGCCATGACATCTTCACGTGAAATGGGTACTTGAAGCGAGTGGAGGCAGCACAGACATCATCAAGTGCTGCTGGCACACCCAAGTGCTTCAGGAGAACAGCCTCACATTTTGGAGAGACCTTTCCCCCCTTTCATGGTTCTCAGAGAACAACTTGGACAAACCCACATATCTCTAACTTAAAACCAGCTGTGCTGCCACACTCAAAGGTGGTTTTGTCTGGAAAGGTCTCTGACAAAATCTGGAGCTGCCACAGCTTAACTCATGTTCACTGAAGCTCCTAAGAAATGAGATTCTCACTCTCCAGTAACACTCTAAGCACAGCAGTAGGCAACAGGCTTTCCAAAATTCACATTATCCCTCATACCATAACATTTGACATCTTTCTATCGCTGTTGATACACCCAAGAGACCCATGAAACGATTTCCAAACAAATTTTTTAACCTAAGTTACAATGTGATGGTGACATCAATGACAACATCCAGAAAAGACAAAAAGCACCAATAATTGAGCACCAGGATCATCCTTTCCATTTCCCTGTGTGCAGCTGTTGGCTGGGACTGGGGCTTACCTGGCCTTGCTGCTCTTTTCCACCTGTAGGAAGAATTTCAATGGTCAGTGAGGGAATAAACCAAACACTTGCTGAAGGTTTTACTACTACAGGTTGAGCTGCTCAGGCTGACACCAGGTACTTGTACAACCATGAAATCAGCTAAAAAATTATTTATTTCACATAGCATCCCATCAAACAGCTCTAATGCAACTGCAGATCGTTTGGTTTTATTTGATTCCTTCCCAGTAGCATTAATGGTACCAATGATACTGGTGATAAAGACAGAATTATCATTAATACTCCCTATTAATTAGGAGGAACCTGGGTTGGAGCATGCAGAGTGTCACCCACTGCAGGTCAGAGATGATGGATCCACTTTTTTTTCCTGCACTGGGAAAGGAATGCTGCTACCCACTCAGCCTCAGCTCAACATAATGAAAAAGCAAAATAAAAGTCATCAAAACACCCTTTAGACATCACACTTAGACACTGTCAACACTTCCAGAGCAAATCATCCCCAAATCATCTCAGTACACAAGGGAAAGGAAGTTTCCTACACAAGGAAAGAAAAATAACTCAACGTAAGCCAAAAATTATCTCTTTTAATACAAAATTCCATTCTCATAGAACAAATTTATTTCCACTGAATAAATAGATCTGCTCACCGTCCACGGGCGAGATTACTGCCTATAGTAAGGATGAAATTCTCTTGCCTTTCTGCAGTTTAATGAAAATAAAAACATTATTTGCAACCGGCTTTACTGTATTTGGATACATGTATGAACACTTGGGGCTTTGAGGACATTGCCAAATGTATACAGCACCACTCTCACTGGGGATTGTACTTTAACCTGATTTATACAGCTCCACGCATCACTTGCATGTAGGCTTATCAATGTAATTATTACAATTATGATAAGAAGGATCTGGCCTTTGCACTTGCATGTTTAATACTCTTAGCACGTGCATGCTCTTCCACTATCTATTAAAAACTCAACAAAACAAACAAATGAGCAAACCTCAACAGGTCAGAGCTGAAGGCAGCAGTGAGGAAACACAATCTCAACTCAGGAGAGGAAATTGCAATGTGTAATATTTTAACTGATGGCGTGGAGGGTGATGCCAGCTTTACAGAGGTTCAGAGCTGTCCCTCCATCTCCAGACACACACAGCTGCTACCAAGGCTGGGGACACAACTCTCCAAGAGTAAATCTCACCATGAGCATCCTGCCCAGAGCTGTAAATAGCGACATTGTGGGGAGAGCAAGTATTTATGGGTTTATCTCTGTTAAAACACATTGTGTGGGGTGAAACTGAGCTGTTCCCCAAGGAAAGGGCAGGTGGTGGGGACGGTGACCTTGGCACTGTGACCCTCTGCCAGGAGGTGACAGACCTCGCTCCCAGCAGCACCTTTGGGGGAATAACCTCGATTCACCTGGACAAACCACCCTGACTGCTGTCCAGACACATGGTGCTGATGGACACATTGGGTATTTCTGGATTAACCCCATTCTCTGAACACAATTGGATATTTCTGGATTAACCCCGCTCTCTGAACACAACTGGATATTTCTGGATTAACCCCACTCTCTGGACACATTGGGTATTTCTGGATTAACCCCACTCTCCGAACACAATTGGATATTTCTGGGAAAAACCCACTCTCTGGACACATTGGGTATTTCTGGGCTGACCCCGCTCTTTGAAGGCCCTGAGGGCAGCGCCCGGCTGTGGGGGCTGCCATGGCGGCCCTTCCCACACCGGGACAAGGCGCCCGCGGGTTCATTCGGCGGGGCGGATGGGGACAGGGAACGGCCTCGGGAGCTGCTCCAGGCCGGGATGGAATCCAGGATCGAGTCCGGGATCGAGACCGGGATCAATCTCGGGATCAATCCCGGAATCGAGCCCGGGCCCTCCGGCCCCGCCGCCGCCCCTCAGCGCTGGGGCTGGGGCGCCACCTGGCGGCCAAGAGGGGCCGCGCCCGGCCCGGGACCGCGGGGACAGCGCCGGACAGAGGGACACGGCCGGACAGAGGGACACGGCCGGACAGAGGGACACGGCCTGACACAGGGACACCGCCGGACACAGGGACACCGCCGGCGACAAGACACCAACGCGGACAAGATACCAACCGGGACCCGCCCGGGCAGGGAAATCCCACGCTCTTTGGTCTCCCTCCGGTTGCAGCGGGAGCGGGAGAAGGGCAGCGCTGGGATGGATGCTTTGCTTTCCCAGCTCGCATCCCCCCATTCCAAAGGGGAACTGCGGTTTAACCCGGAGGGGTGGGAGCTCTCAGAGTGCTCACCCCGCTGCCAGCACCGGCAGCATCCCCGCGATGCCTCCCGGTGCCTCCAGCAGGCCGGGAAGCAGCGCTCCGGCGGGATGCGCTCCCAATTTCCCCGATATTTTTTACTGTCAGGACAGTGCGGCAGGGATACAGATCGCAAACCGGATTTGTGACAGTCTCGGGTGGTATCTTGGCAAGAGACGCTGTACAGGGTTTTTTTTTTCTCTGTTAACATCACAGTGCATCGAACTGTTATTAATAAAATAGCGTTCAAGGTTATGGGGGGAAGGAAATCTCTGTGGAGGAAGCTGAAGTTTCAGGTTCAAGCTTTGTATTCCTATATATATATATATATTTGGGGGTGTATATATATATATATATATATCTGCAATTTTTTTCAAAACGTTTTATTAGGAAAGCTATACCAGACGCATCACTGTACAATGATTTAACATTACCTTTACAATTTATATTCACTTGAAATTACAGAATAAATATACGCACATTGTTGTACCTTTGTGTGTGTGTGCGTGTGTGCGTGTATGGGTGCATGAGAGAAAACATTAAAAGTGCTTCCTACAAAGCTGTTAGTGAGAGGTGCCCATTAGCTTTTGGGGTTTTTTTTTTCCTTTTTTTTTTTTTTTTTTTGTGTGTATATTTGCATGTCGCTTTTATTTGGAAAGTGCGGATGTCCTCCAAAAAAAAAAAAAAAACCAAAAAACCATGGCGTCATGATGAAGTGTCGCTGAGCATCCCCTAGGTGTGTGCGCCACGTGGTGACATCCTTTGGGCTGCTCGGCTCCGGGTGGCTTCCCCCAGCCCCCGGGACTGCCCCCGGGGTTCCCCCCGAGCCCCCCTGGAGGGGCTGGGCTGTCGAGGGTGAGGGTGAGGAGTGTGCGTGCGAGGGAGGGAGAGAGACAAGAGTGAGACATTCGAGCAAGACCCTCCCCTCCCTTCCCTCTTGCAGTTTCCAGGCATGCAGCAAACTGCGCTCGTTTGCTTCTTTGCATTATTATTTTTTTTTTCTCTCTTTTAAATAAATGTACAGAATCTGTGCCATGATGGGCAAGAAGAAAGCAGGCCAGAAAATGCCATCTTCCCTCCCCCTCCCCTCCAAGGGAAAATATCAAGGAAGTTTACTGCCAACGGAAAAAGGGAAAAAAAAGGGAAAAAAAAAAAAGAGCCAACGAACAAAACAAACAACAAGAATAAAGAAAATTAAAGGGAAAAGAAAAAAGAGAGAAAGAGACACACATAGAATTTACTCAATCAGGATCAATATAAAGATCCCCGATAATAATAATAATAATATAATAATAATAATATACCTTTAGACATGGCACAGTCAAAGTCTCAGTTTCAGTATAAAAAAATAATGATTGATTAACATCTGCTGGCAAAAGTCTGCGAAGGCACTTCGTCGATTACTGATCTGAGAAGGGCCCTGCCCCGCAGCGCGCACATCTGGCGGGGCAGAGCGCACAGCTGGATCCTCTGCTCGCGGGCGGCGGGGCCGGGCGGGCGGCGGGGCGGCGGTCAGAACCGGTACGTGGTCTTCTCCAGGACTTCGAGGTAATCCGGCTTGGTTTGGAGTTTGGCCCTTAACTCGAGGTATTCGCTTGTGGGGGTTTGGTGGTCCGGGAAGCCCTTGCCGGCCGCGAAGAGCAGGGTCTCCTTCAGCCGGGCGTCCTGCTGCAGGTCCGGGTATTGCATGCCGGGGGGGTGGACGTGCAGTTCCTTCAGCTTGGGCACGGTGCCGTAGAGGCAGTCCACGAAGCCCACGGCGCAGGGCGGCGGGCGGTCGCGGTCCCGCGGGGCTCCCGCCGCCGCCGCCGCCGCCGCCCCGAGCGCGCCCGCCGCCAGCCCTCCGCCCGCGGGGTGCTGGGGGTGCACGGCCACGATGGTGTTGAGCTGCGAGCTGGACACGGCCAGGCTCCACTCCTGCTCCTTCTCCAGCAAGGTGCGGTAGCTGCTGCCCGGCTCGGGCGCGGCGGCGGGGGCGGCGGGG
>JAWWEX010000017.1:2553413-2568566 GCA_035583215.1 Arremon brunneinucha
GCGGCGGCGGCGGCGGGGCGCAGCGCGGCGGGGCACAGCGCGGCCAGCTCCAGCGAGCGCAGGTCGCGGCGGGCCAGCGGCTCGGGGCTGGCGCACAGCACCTCGCCCACCACGCTGACGGAGCTGAGCGCCTCCAGCCACTGCTTGAGCGGCACCAGGTCGCAGGTGCAGTCCCAGGGGTTGAGCTTCAGGTCGATCTGCACGATGGCGTGCAGGTGCTCCAGCACCCCGGCCACCGGCAGCGCCAGGAAGTGGTTGTTGCGCAGGTTGAGGCGTGCCAGGGAGGTGCCCGCGAAGGTGTCGGTGGGCAGGGTGCGGAGCAGGTTGTCGTTGAGGAAGAGGAGCTTCAGGTTGGGCATGAGGCTGAAGGCCGCCGGCTGGATTTCCCTGATCAGGTTGTACTCGAAGTACAGGTAATGCAAACTCTGCAGGCCCCGGAACATGCCCGGGGTGAGCCGCTCGATGTCGTTCCCGTTCAGGTACAGGCTCTTGAGGTTCGGCAGGTTGATGAACGCCCCGTCCTGCACGTAGGAGATCCGGTTGTTCCCCAGGTGTAAGAGATCCAAGGAGGAAAAATTCCAGAAATCGGAGCGGTAGATTTTCTGGATCAAATTCCCGCTCAGGTACAGCTTCTTGGCGTTCAAGGGCCTGGGCAGGAGCTCGGAGATGTTGTGGAATCCGCGCTCCTTGCAGTTGACCGTCAGGCCCAGGTCGTTGATGTGCAAACTGCAAGAGCAGCCGGTGGGGCAGATGATGGGGATGGGGGGCCGGGTCTGGTAGGCAGCCACGGGAGGTTGGTTGGGCCCGGGGTACAGGCCACGAGGGGTCGGGGGAGGCCGGGGCGCCCGGGGCTGCTTGGTGGGCTTGGGCTGCTTGTTGGACGTTTTGTACTCAACAGAGGAAGCGGTGAAATGGAAGGAGGACAGCATGGAGGAAGGCTTGGTAGGCCACGCGTTCTCCTTGCTGGAGGACAGCTGAGGGATGCCCAGGCTGGCTTCCACCTCGGAGTCGGACAGCATGGGGCAGAGCTTGCTCCTCTTGATCTCCCGCAGGTCCTTCCCGTGGAAGTGGAAGGGCGTCTCGCAGGTGATGTCCCCCACCAGAGCGGTGTAGGGGATGCGCTCCAGCCAGCTCTTGAGCTGCACGATCTCGCACGTACAGTTCCACGGGTTCTCCTCCAGCTGGATCTCCATCAGGCTCCTGCCAATGTGGTCCAACATCCCGCGGTACGAAAGGACTTTGAGGCGGTTCCCCCGCAAGTCCAAGTGGGTTAAGGACACAGACTTAAATAAATTGGTGGGAAGCATGGGGATAAGATTGTCATTTAGGATAAGGACCCTCAATTTACTTAGGTTTCGAAATGCCCCGCTTTCAATCCGTTTAATGACATTGTAATCTGCCTGCAGATATTCCAGACTTTCCAAACCCAGGAAAGTGTCGTTCCTGAAAATGTCCAATTTGTTTTCGTGCAAATACAACCTCTTCAGAACTCGGAGCCCATTAAAAGCTCCCGTCTGAATGTCCTGCAGTGCATTGTTCCCAAGGTTAATAGATACAGCATTGTTCAAGTGAAGAAAACTGTTGGTGTACAATTTCCTCATGGAATTCCTCTGCAGATAAAGTTTAAAAGGTCTCGACCACGACTCTGTTATCTGACTAATATTTATAAATCCCTTGTTGTCACAATGTATATGGAAAAGGCTCTCCTTCACTTCACAGTAACATGGATCAAAGCAGGGCTCATCCAGTTCCTCTGAGTCCTCTATCAAGGGAATAGGTGTAGTCCATGCTAGAGCAATTGTGCTTAGAAGAATTATCCACAACATCCTTCCTTTATGAAGCCTCTCTGCCGTGGAAGGTTTCATCATTTGTTGGTGTTTACAAAACTGCAACGGGAAGAGAAACACAGATTTCAGTATTTCTGCCCTGCCCTTCTCCTTCCCCTAAGCCCCTACCTGCTGGACTCATGTCGGGCTCCTGGAAAGTTCAGCAGTTGTTGGGCAGACGTTCCCAACCAACTCCAGGGGTGTTGGCTGGGCGAGCCTTGCCCTGATTTATACTTGGGAGATGTTAGAGGGCTCCATCACGCGCTAGCAGCCTGCCTGGCTCCCCTCCCCGTGGTAAATGCCACCTATAAAGAGGACAGCACATGCAGCCCCGCACGGCACCACGAGCACACCGAACGTGTTGCGTCCCTCCACGTTTGCCAGGCTTGGGAACTGCCCGCATCTCATCCCCGGGTGGAATTTCAGCCCGGGAGCCATCACAGCCCGGGGGGGAAACACACCAAGTGTGGGCACATCTCTCCGGTGTCGCACCACATCCTTCATCCATGCAAACTCCCAAAGTTATTGGACCTCCACCCTGAGATCTCCTTCCCTCCCTGCCTCCCGGCCCGATGCGTTCCACACGCGAGTTCCAGGCAATGTGCGAACTGTCCCTGGCAGAACGGCTCCCCTCAGAAATCCCCACAGCATCTCCACCGGAGTAAATGGTTAACGACCCTGATGGGGAAGGAAACCTTCCCCTCGCAAACGCGCCCCGGTGAATTAATGCAACCGGTATATTATCAGATAAATACACACCACATATTAGTCATTTTAGCTGATTAAAGCATTTAGAGATGATTAATCTTTCTAAAGCACATGCCCATGCGATCAGCAGATCTAAAGGGAAGTGACAGCTGAAGAGGCACCTAGGATTGAAACGCTCAGCCTGCCTTGGATTAGGGCATTTTGTGCCCCCAGGACCAAGCAGGAGACCCGGTTAAAAAAGCTGAAAGTGGAAGAAAAAAAAAAATACCTTGACACTTACCAGCCGATAAATTCTCTATCCTACTATACACGATTCCGAATGAAGACACCATTCTTCTCCAATCAGATGAAAATAATACTGCCCTAATGAGATGCAGCTCCTTCAACATATGGTCTCACCCTTCCTTTCACCAGATATTTTAAATGTATGGGCACAGGGAAACGCTAAGGATGGGGATAATACCAGTGGTGATGCAGCCTTCCTTGAATCCCTGAAAATGCCCATTAGAATGATTCGGAGTGATCATTGCTTTTAGTCTCAATCTCCCAATAAAAAGGTCCTTTTTGCCTTCCTCGTGGTAAGAACTAGAAAAAATTGCCCCCCATCCGTAAACTTAAGAGCAGAAAGATGCATTTAGGGGAGGGAAATGCCAGAGGAACAGAAATCCTTAGGATCAACTTGCAAATGAAACCCTCCCCTGTGGGAAAGAGGAGATGGTTGAAAGCACGAAAAGAGAAATACCCTCTGCAATTAAAACCAGCATCTAATTGGGGAGAAGGGAGAGAGACGAGAGCTATATTGCAGTATCAATCTCTCCGTCTCCTTTGCAAAATATTAGCCACTTAAGTTCTTTCTCTTCTGCAAGGGCTGTAATAAAAATAAAAAAATAAATAAAGAGGATTATTATATCTTCTTTTTGGAGGAGGGGGGTGTCTTTGACCCTAGGCGGAAACAAAAGGATCCAGAAAGGTTGTACTTACCGGTTTGCAGGAGAGATTTTAGCACATCGTTACCAAAAAAAAAAACCAAAAAAAAAAGGCAAAAGAAACGAAGGGGGAAAAAAAGAAAGCTCGAGTTTAAAGATTGCTGGTTTGTCTCTGCCTCTCCCTCTCTGTGGCTCTCTCTCCCTCTCTCTCTACTCCTGCTGAAGCTGAGGCAAAAGGAAAAAAAAAAAAAAAAGAGAAAAAAAAAAAAAGGAGAGAGGAAAAAAAAAAAAAAGAAGCAAGCCTGAAACGTGCTGGGAATGCAATGAGCCCCTCAATGATCCTTTTTAGGATGCAGAGCTGCTGTTTGGCACACTCAATGGAGGAGGGAGCAGAGGGGCTGCTGCTGCTGCTGCTGCAGGCTCCAGCGCCGCCGCCGCCTTCTCCGGGCAGCGGCAGCGGCAGCGCGGAGCGGGCGCGGCGGCGAGCGCGGGTGCGCGGCTGTGCGCGGGTGCGGGGCGCTGCGGGCCGTGTGCGTGTGCGAGTGTGTGTGCGTGTGTGTGTGTGTGTGTGTGTGTGCGCTGCCGCTCCTGCCCTGGATCAGGCTCCTCCACGTCATGAAAATCAGCTTCAAGAAGGGGAACAAACGGAGGGGGCGCGCTCGGCTCCAGGTCGGGGGCGCGCATTTGGGAAGCCCTGACTACACAGTTTTTTTTCCCTTGCTTTTTTTTTTTCCCCTCTATCCTTTTTTTTTTTTATCACCTTTTTTTTTTTTTTTTTTTTTTGAAAGAGGGAAGGAGGGGGCTGGTTGGCGGAGAGGAAGAGAAGTGGGAAACGGGCAGATGGGGGAGGTAAAAACCTGAGAAGAATCAGAGAGGGAAAAAAAGCCGCCGGGATGGGGCAGAATTTGCACCCACCCCCCTTTCCAAAAAAAAAAAAAAAACCAAAGAAAAAAAAGGAAAAAAAAAGAGAGGAAAAAAAAAGGGAACAAAAAAGCCCAAGTCTGGAGGAAATCAAAGCTGCTCTGACTGCGAGTGCCAGCCGAGGGCTGCGGCGGGGGTCCCGCTCCGGCCCCCCCGCTGCCCCCGCATCACCGCCTGCTCCGCCCGGCGCTGCCCGCCCGTCCCGGGGCCGCTCCCGCCCCGAGCCTCGCCGGGATCCCGCAGCGCCCAACGCCTCGGGAGACACCGCGCACCTCCCGCACCCTCCCGCCGTGTGCGCGGAGGCGGAGGGGCCGCGCCCGCGGTGCCCCGGGAGCCGCCGCAGGTAACGGGGCTGCGCGGGGCGCGGCGGATCCGCGCAGGGGGGCCAAAGTTGGTGAGGGAGATGCGCGGGGGGCTGCGGGCTCTGCCTGCCCCGGGGCTCGGCCAGCCGGGAGGGAATTGCTGCGGGCAGGGCAGGCGGCGAGCCCCGCGCTGCTCCGCGCATCCCCGCCGTCCGCACCCGCGCACAGCCCCGCGTAACTCCCGGGCATCCCGCACCCCCCTCCCGCACCCCGCGGTGCCTCGGCCGGGAGAGACTTAACTGGAACCGCGGCTCGGCAGCGAAAAGTTCGGGGGCAGAGCCGCGGGAGCGGGCGGGAGGTGCCGGGGGCTCCGCGGGCTCCCGCCGCCCCGGGGCCGCTCTGCGCGGGCAGGGGCGCAGCCTCCGCGCCCGCGGACGCGCAGCAGCATCTTCCCCCGGCTGCCGAGCTCTCCTCCGCCGGTGCAATATGGACGCACCGCTCCCTCCTAATTAAATTGCTGCATCATTCATTTTCTGACGCGGGAGCGACATGGGGTACGGCGGGCTCCGTGCACCGACACCCCCGTTCGGAACCGGGGGGAGGCGGGGAAAAAGGGCCGGAGGGGGAATCACAACAGTTTGTTCTCGCAACAAGCTCGCACCTTGGCGGGCTCGGCAGCGACTCAGGAAAGGCACCAAAGGAGGCAGCAAACCCCGCTGGGTTTGGGGGGCAGCTCCCCTTTCCCCATGGATGCAGGGTCGGGGGGCGCGGGGGGAGCCCTGACCTCGCAACTTTGCCAAGCGCCCCCGAATTTCGCTCGTTTTCCTCGCCAGGGCTGCTGCCGTCGGGCTGTGCGGAGGGGCTGGCACAGGGCAGGGGTGGCTCTGAATGCGGAGCGGGGAGCGCTGCGGGGACAGACGGACATCCCGCAGGACACACGGACAGCCCTGTACCCGGCTGTGACACGGGACAGCCCCGCGGGATGCCCGGGGGAGGAGGAGGAGGGAGGGGACGGCCCCGCACCTCCCTTCCCTTCCCATCCTTTATGCCCCGCAGTTTCCCGGAGAGCTGAGGAGACTCGAATGACACAGAGAGGCGGCTCTGCCGGGTTTGTCCAGGCCGTGTCCCTTGTCCCCTCAGCCGGGAGGCAGAAGTCACCGCGGGCCATCCCCTGCATCTCCCTCCGGCCCCAGCAGCTCCCGGCCCCTGTCTGTGCTCGGTGTGAGTGTGACTGGCAGCGGCTCCGGGGAAGGGCACGGCTGATGTAACCAAGATTAGGACGTCACTCGCTTATTAATGATAATTATTATTATTGGCAAGCCAGCTATCTCCTTGCCAGAGCCCATCCTGGAGCTGTGGGGATGCTGTCAGCAGGGTGGGAGCTGGCAGGTGCCCTTTGGCTGCCTCTTGCCAGCCTCAGCTGTCATCACTGAAATGCACCTTTCCCCCCTTATTGTGAGAATAAGGGAGGAGACCCAACTTAGAGGTGGCTGCTTGGGCAATTGTACCTTGCAGAAATATCCTCACAAGGTTCTGTTCCACCGGAGGAGAGCGTTCCCCTGCTGCAGTCACTGCTCAGCAGGCACGGAGTGCTCCAGGCAGCCTGCGGTGGGAACCATCCCCTGCCCTGCCCTGCCCTAACCAGCAGAAGGGGCAGTGCTGGAGAGAAAAGAGGGAGTTTTCCCCCAAAGCTCGCCCTGACTGCCCAGAAAAAAATATTCTGAGCTTTAATAGTGTCTCTGTCTCCAGCAATCCACGGCAAGGGCAAAAGCAATAAATAAATAGTGCAAGGGGACGGCAGCTCTGCTGTAATTATTGCAAGTGGGAGCTGCTGCTTCCCAGCTGGCTGGGCTTGGTAAGGTCAGGAGCAGTTTGGGGGTGCTGGGTCTGAGTGTGGGGAGGGTTTGGACACAGCTCCAGCTGCATCTCTGCCCCAAAGCCCTGCTGGGCACGCAGGGATGGCCTCCAGCTGCCAGGAGGAGCTGTGGGAAGCCCAGGGGGTTCCCAGCAGGGTGTGCTGATCCCTGATGGGATCATTGATGCCTGCTGGGATCTCCTGGGTGGCGGAGATGCCGGCTTGGTGCTCCAGGAGGGCTCAGAAGGAACATCCCATGGCTCTCCCTGCCATGTTCCTCAGTGGAACGTGGGAACCCTGGGATTTAGGGCAGGCCAGGGTGCTGGGCTGTGCAGAACACAGACCTGAGCTCTGCAGCACACTGACAGTGGCCCTGGGCAGAAACACTCCCACAGGCCATGAGAGGCTCATGCCATTAGTCTGGGCTCAAAGCTCAGCTTAACCTCCTTCTCTGCCCTGACGATCCCTCTCCTTGTCCCCATGAGATTTCTATAGTTTCTTCATCTTCAATATTGAGGTTCCCCTTCCTCCTTTTCTTTTTAGAGAGCCTTTCAAATATTCTTGGGATTCTATATTAGATATTATTTAAGAAGAAGGAGAAGAAATGTTAATGTTTTTGATAGAGGAAAATGAGAATTGAGAGTCTTCTCTGTGCAGCAGTTAGTGAAGCAGTTTATGAGGCTTCACTTTTCTTATTCCCTCTCTGTTCCTTAATTAATTTATCAAACACAGACGGAGAAACAGAGTCATCAGCTGGAATTTACCTCTAGCCCTGCTCTGGAGGAGACTATTTCAGTTAAATCACTGTCACATTGTCCCAGGGCTGTTTTAGGGACCATGACCTCTCTTGCTGTTGTACCAACAGCTCAGCCTCGCTCCAGGGGTTCCCAAATTGGATGCTTGGGGTTTTCCTGTCCCCCTCAAGCCCCTGCAGAGTTCCCCTGGCTGCTGGAGGGTCCTGTTTGCCCTGGGAGAGCTCAGCCCAAGGCTCAGGTGCTGCTGAGCTCCCTTCATCCCGTTCTGGCTGCTCTGCTGCAGCCTGGATCCTGTTTTCCGTACACTGCTGGCATTTGCCACGCCATACATGAAGTACAGGCACGGATTATCTGAGCTGCATGAGCATTGCTGAGTGCACATGAAATGGAGGAAGTGTCAGAATTTTAAACTGGGCTTTTCCAGCTGGAATCCTTCAGGCTGGAGTAGCTTATGTCAAACTGATCTTCCTAGCCACAATTTTTTCTCAGCCCCCTCATTATCAGTTATTTATTAAGGCATAACTTGATTTTTTTTTGTTTTTTAGGACAGTTGTGCTATTTTCTGATGAAGTTGAGAAATAACAATGCACCACATGATATTAGCATGGATTATTTCTAATATAAAAGTGTCCTCAGCTACTTGAAACTCAATGGGACACTGGAGCAGCCCAGAAAGCCCAGCCATGCCCTCAGTAGCAAGTTATTTGTAATTGCTTTACACTCATGGGATTTTTTTTCAACAGAGAAATTTTGCCCAGCATTTGATGATATGTGTAAATATTAAAAGGAAAGGAGTGAAGAACTAATAGACAGCATTAAAACAGAGCAGCAAATACCAGCAAATTGTGAGTGCAGCATTTTTAATGGATAGCTATTAAAAATAAAAGAGAAAAGTAGGCAAAATAAAAGGGAGGTTTTATTGGGCAAAATTGACAGTTGTTATCCTCACTGATTCCTGACATTTCAAGATCAGTTTTTTATCTAATGTTTCAACAGCCTTGGGTATTTCCTTCTAGTGAACCACACTCAGCTGTAGCTTTTTTTCTCCTTTTAAACCCACAGTTTTTTTTCTAAATGTGCTGATATTTATTATAGCCAATGTCAAAAAAACCCTCCACACTCCACTTATACATGAGTTTCTCCTTGGCCTTTCCTGGGCTGATTCACAGCCCTGGGTGGGCACACAGAACTTCCTCTGGCAGCAGCTGGAATTCCATGCACGGATCCAAGGCAGAATAATGCCCCAGGGTGATGTGTCCCACCCAAATTGAGAGTTCTGAGCCACCTCCAGCCCTGGGAGGGCTCCCCCAGCCCTGCCCATCCTGCCCAGAGTTCTGCAGCCACATCCTGGAATCATGGAGCCACTTGGAAGAGATCTCTAAGATCATCAAGCCTAGCCATTAACCCAGGACTAACACCTGCCCCTAATGGACATCAAGACATTTTTTATTCAGTTCCAGCAATGGTGATGCCACCTGAGCATCCTCTTCCAGTGCTTGACAACCCTTTTGGTGAAGAAATTTTCTATAATACCCGATCTAAACCTTTCCTGGCACAATGAAAAGCTGTTTCTTCTTATTCTATCACCTGGAGAAGAGTCCACAACCTCCTTTCCTCCATCACAACAACATCCTGCAGCCTTTTTAACCCTTGTTATTCAGCAGAGAGGCTTCTTGTCACCTGGCAGCCCAAGTGGAGGTTTTAATGTCCTAAATGCGGCTGAAGATGGACCACACAGAGGAAGAGCATGGAGCTGGAACTGTGTTTTCTGAATCTCTCCATCCACTGCCCACAGACCCTGGTGGCAGGACACACCTTCAGATGGCAACTTCTGAAGTTGTTCCCATTAGAAAAATGTTAGATAATGCAAAAAACCTGTTTGAATTCTTGTTGAGGAATAATGGTTGTGGTTTATTTTGACACCTCCACACTCTGCATGTGGATATTTTCTATTGCAATTTCTCTTTTGGCTTCATTTCCTTTTCACCTTGTGGGCTAATCTTCCATACATCCCAATTCCTGGATTTTGCCTGGGTACACAAAAATGGAGATTAACCTCCAGTATGTGCTGTAAGCAACAGCCTGGATTTTCAGGGCATCTGGATTTAGAGTGGCCAGAATTAGAAACAGGAGCCAGACGAGATCATGCTAGGGCAATTCCCCAGCACTGGCCCATAGAGCCAATCAATTTAAAATGTAATAGAAAGCACCGAATTCTGGGGGAAGGAAGGCACTTACTGCTCGTTTGGAAAGAAAAGCTCATACTCTAAATTGCTTTTCAGATCAGACTTGAGCCTACTTTTAGTGATGTCAGTGGTGCCACTTCCGTTCAGCCCAGCGGTGCCAGAATTTTCCGTTTACTGCTGTTACTTCTGCTTTTCCTAAGATCCCTGGCAGCACCACTCCTTGCATGGTTCAAGGAGGCTCCAGGATGAGCAGAGGGATGGAGCAGCTCTGCTGGGAGGAAAGGCTGGCACAGCTGGGATGTTCACCTGGAGAGGAGAAGCTTTGGGGTGAGCTCAGAGTGGCCTGGAGGAGCTGCAGGAAACATGGAGAGAGACTTTGGAGAAGGGATGGAGGGACAGCACACAGGGAATGACTTCACACTGAGCCAGAGTAGGGATTGACGAGATATTGGGAAGAATTCCTCCCTGTGAAGGTGGGTGCCCAGGGTGCCCAGAGCAGCTGTGGCAATTCTGTGCTTTCTGTTACATTTTAATCCCTACTCTGGGTCAGTGGGAGCCATTCCCCGTGTCCTGTCCCTCCATCCCTTCTCCAAAGTCTCTCTCCATCTTTCCTGCAGCTCCTTCAGGCCACTCTGAGCTCACCCCAAAGCTTCTCCCTGGATCCCTGGCAGTGCCCAAGGCCAGGCTGGACACTGGGGCTTGGAGCACCAGGGACAGTGGAAGGTGTCCCTGCCTTGGCTGGGGGGGCACTGGATGGGCTTTAAAGTCCTTTCCAATCCAAACCTATCTGTGATTCCAGGATTCCTCTTTGAGGACAGTCAGGACACGGACACAGAGCTGATTGCTCAGAGGCAGTGAGATAAAGTCATTTTATTCTCATAAGAAAAGGAATCCACCAGCCATGGAGGGGATGGTGGCAATGATGTCTGCTCTGCTCTTGAAGTCTTGCCCCAATTTTATTTTTGCTCCCAATGACAAAAGGTGACCTTCCATCCAAAATGGGCTCAGCTGGGAGGTTCAAGATGAGCTGACTCACTCCCATTTCACTTATCCCTAATGGAAATTGTGGACTAATGCACCTCTAAAAATGGCCAAAGAGATGTGGGGCCTGAACTTGTGGCTCTCTCCTAACACCAAACACTGCAATTCTTGGGTTTCCAGTGCATGGTGCATTAACTCATTAGCAGGCACTTAGGATATAATCTTTCTTATGCTAAAATTATGAAATTGTGAGAGCCGGAACAAGCTGAGGTACCTGAGTGTCCTGCTCAGCCTCCACTCTGAGTGACCTCTAGAAGAGAACTGCTCTCCCTCTTTCCCACCAGCCAGGAATCCTTCTGGAAATTGCCATCAGAAATCAAATATCGTGGCTACTTTACATGCAGGAGTTCCCTGATTCCTTCTCTAATTTTGTTGAAGAGGAAAATTGCTGGTTTTCTTCTTCTAATTCCAAGGCTTTTGGCAGTTTTACAAAAGACCAAATTTCTTTCACCGGGAACTTTGGGAACTATCATTTTTGGTCACTGCATCCAGGGAGTCATTGCATGTGGATGCACAAAGAGAATCAGAGGTCTAGGAAGTCAGACTCATCCAGGAAAAAGTAAATTAGGATAGCTCTGAATGGAAGAGTGGAAGGAAAATGACAATACTTTTGAATTATACAAAATTATGTTGAAAAGTAAAGGGAACATTTTGCTCTCTACAAATAACCTCAGAGAGAGAACAATAAATTGGTCTTAATTTGGAGCTAGAAAGATTGATATCAAATATATTTGATGGAGAGGATGGCAGAGACTGGCTAAGGAGGTCACAACCCCACAATCCTGCGACTGTTCATGTTGAGGCACAAATTGGTTGTGACCATATACTACACTCCTTAAAATAAATATGTTGTCAATAAACATGGGAGGAAAATTCAGTAAAAGCAGATTTGGAACCAGATTCCAATAGAAACAATAACATCAAAAGGGTAACATGCAAGAATTGAAGGTTTCTAGATCAAGATGGCTAACTCATGTTCTGGGCATTTCATATCCAGGCCCTGAATTCATGGAATTGGCTAAAATCTTCTTGGAAGTATATACATGGATATATGGATACACAAACACCCACATGCCTGCATTCTTGGATTATTTGTGCACATCTTCAAGTTTTCAAGGTCCCTGTGTTTAAGGTTTTTATTTTCCGTTCATTTTCTCTCCTTCTGCACCATCCATCTCCCCCTGGCTGGCTGCTTAGCTGGGACATCCCAGCTCCTTGGGAAGTCACCTTCCAGAAACCACAACTTTGGGGAAAAATATCTCAAATAAGCAGATTTACAGCAAGCTCTGAGCACTGGGATTCCTGAATAGAGATAAAATCTTAGGCAGGAGCGTAATGTTGGAATGTAAAATCCATAACAATTTCCTCCCCGCTTTCACAGTTTCAAATGTTTGCAGTTGCAGGGAGTGTGAGCGAGGCTCCTTTTTAGCTGTTGATTTAACTGGGCTTAAAATCCAATGAATAAATTGTCCATAGTTCATCAGCTTGTGGGGTGCTCAGTGCCCACACACCAAATAATAAACTCCACGTCCCACTGTGAGCGGTTTATGGCAGGAGACTGCGGGAACGCGGCGGTGGAACTGTCAAAATAAAACATGTAATGGGCTCATAAATGAAATGAGCAGATATGGGTTTACAATCAAGCCCATAAATTTGTGTCACACCTGTCCTCTGGGTGGTCAGCAGCAGTCAGGCTGCTGAATTCTGAGCATATTTTCGAGCTGGTGCTGTCTGGTTTGTCCTTCCCTCCTTGCTGAGTGATACCAAGGGGTGGAGTGAAAGGCTGAAGGGAAATGGTGCCACTGCAGCCAAGGGGATGTGAATGTTTTAAGTTGAACATCCAACAAATCCAAGATAATTCAAGGCTAATTGTGTTTTATTGTGTTAACCCTTTTAGGGGAAAAAAAATCAATGAAAATAGGTTTACAGCAGCTGTTTTCACCTCCCAGCAAGCTTCTGCATTCTCCCACAGAGGTTACTCTGGAGGTGGAAATATTCTAACATAAGGATTATTATTATTATTATTATTATTATTATTATTATTATTATTATTATTATTATTATTATTATTATTATTATTATTATTACTATTATTATTACCATAGGAGTGCCAAGGATTCCCTCTATGCAGGCCACTGGAGAAACAAAAACTTTACCCACAAAAGCTTCCAGTCAGTGACCAGTGTGTGTGAATCTACCTGTGATTGTTCCTTTTCATACCTACAACTCCTTATCAGGGCCTAATAAATTCAGCTCCATTGTTAGCATAGCTCTCCCTGAGGTGACTAATTTTAACAGGCCATCTTCATTCTTTTTCTGAAGAAGCCATAAAGGCAGATCCAATATTTGATGCTCCAAATAATCCCATAACTGATTTTAGGGTTGGACCTCAGCTGCTAAACCAGCTCCTCCCTTCAGCAACTTCTTTGGGACTTTGGGTGGGATTTAGTGCAAAATCTTTTTTCTTGCTTATTTAATATTTAAAGATAGCATTGTTGTGAAATTGTGCTGTTTAAACTGTAATCTTTTATTTTGCCATTTAAGCAGTAGTTTTTTTTTTGGGGAAGAATCCATTCCTGATGGGGCCAGCCTTACATGAAGGCCACTGAAGAGTCCCTCAAACCTGAACAATTTTCCAGCTTAAATACACAAGGGAGATGAGGCCCTCTAGAACTGCCTGCCAGGGCTCCATTCCCAGCTCTCCTTGCTCTTCTGCATCCTGAAAACCCTGTAGAAGTTAAAGTTTTCAGGATTGCCCAGGTAGAGGCTGATTCCTTCATTTTAAATACATGACTAAACCACATTGTACTGTTGAGATGGATCAAAACAAAATGCAGCAGAATGGCACAACTGCTGCAAAGCTGTGAGAACAGAGGCATTTTCTGATTTTTTGGTGTGCAGTGCAGATGCAAACAGCACCACTTCTTTCCCTCCATTTGCATATCTGTAAATGACTGCAAGGCAGGGTAGGAGGAGGCCAGCTGGGTTCAGTTACACAGAAAGGTAAAAATCTTTTGATTCTGATTTTCCATTTTGCAGTTTTGAGCAGGGTCACATCCTGAATTTCTTTCCAGACTTCAGAGAAAGGAGCGAAGCTCTCAGCCGTGCACGGTGATGGGAATCACTACAAGAAATTCTATTTTTACACTAATAATTAATGTTTGGTCTCGTACAGCCTTCCCAGCGAGGCACAGCAAGCACATTTGAGGGCATTAGAGCTGCTTAGGGAGATTTCAGGGGACACTAATCTGCAGGACTTTCTCTGACAACCCAAAGGCAGTGAGTGTCACGTGAGAGCCTTATCAGGGCAAACCCTCCCCAGCCCATCTGCAGCAGCCCTGAGCACAGAGCCTGGGATTCCTCTGCATGCTGGATTTGCTGAGGTCACAGCTGGATTTTTGGTGTGCCAGAATGATTTTTATTATTTTAGAATACTAGAAATTATTATTCAATTAATAATTGTAATAAATTCTAATTTTATAATGGTATGAGTATAAAATGTTATAGTTTTATATTTAAATATAAATATTTCAATTATAAATGTAATAATTTATATTAGAAATAATATAAAGGCTCCAGGTTAGTGGCAGAGCTGCCTCCCAGCCCAGGATGAGATGCAAACCTCTTGCTCTGTGTGATTTTCACCTACTTAATAATAATAATGACAAACAACAGCACTCATCATCATCACCACTGCCAAGAACAACAACTACAATAATTACAATAACAACAATGTTACCTTTCACTAGCTCCTTATAAGCCTTGATCATTATTTAATGCATCTTCTTAAGCTTTTTTTTTTTTTATTCTTTGCTTCATACTTCAAGTAGCAGCATCTCCTGGCAGCGCCATAATTTCTGCACATACAGCAAGGCAAGAGTGGTCAAACTGGGACACAAACCTAGAGGAGTAGGTGGACAGTAAATAATTATTAATTCTTTCCAGCCATTTGTACCTTAGAGAGGTCTCCAGAGTGTTGTCACTCTGAATTATTGGCCTTTGCTGATGAGCACAATCCTAAGAGTTACTCACAGACAGATCTTTTGTACTTGGTGCAACATGAAATTGAACTAAACCTTCCTCTGTCTGCATTCCCTTATTTCTCACAGGGTTTAGCAGAGGAGAGGATTTCCCAGGTAACCAGGTGCTGCTCAAAGGCCCTGAAGTTGGAGGGGGATAAAGGCAGAGCCAAGTAAGTAGAGCAGAGAATTCTCTGGGTTAGGATGACAGACAGGTTAAGATGACAGACATTGTTCCCCCTCCTACTTAGCCAGCTATATTTATTTTTTTTTCAGTGGATTTTCTCCCTTTTGGAGTCTCTCTGTACCCTGCAGTGCCAGGGAAATGTGCTAACAAAGCGCAAGCACCCAGGGAAGGGCATGGTCTGCAACTTGTGCACAGGGAGGGGAGCAGAGAGGGATATTTGGAGTTTACAGACAGAGGTAGGAATTTGAGGGAGAGCTGGAAAGTCTCGACTTGTAGGACTGTGGGGGGGTAGCACAGTCAGGATGGACGGAGACGAGAGATCCCTGCAGCCAGGTCTGGAACTTGTGGGATATTGCACAGGGCCTGGGTGCAGGGCCCTGCTGGGATTTGGGGTTTATTGCACAGGGCCTGGGTGCAGGGCCCTGCT
>JAWWEX010000017.1:2568666-2591937 GCA_035583215.1 Arremon brunneinucha
CTGTAGGGTCTGCTCTGACCCTTGGGCCTGTCTGCAAGCAGAGGGTGTTGTTCCATCAATAGGGGATTACCTTCAGCTGGCCACGCCATTGTTTTCCAGTTGTTCAGTAATTAAAATATCTCAAAGCTTGCTTTCATTTCATTCTTGCTTATAATTTCTATATTCTCAAAATCTTTTGCCAGACAATCATATTTATAAGGCTTTCCTGTTTCATCTTCCCCAACATCGGCTGTCTGGCAGTGGTGCCAGGAATGGAGACTCCTTCCACACCCAGCCTGTGGCACAGGTGCTCCCAGCAGCAAAAACCAGAATCCTTGGCACTTTGGGAGAAACAGAGAGGGGTTTGAGCTCCTCCCCCAGCCCCAGGGAAGGGTGCTGGTGGTTATTTCAGTCCCACATTAGCACTTTTGGGAGGAAGCCTGGCGGGGTGGGGATGATCAGTCCCGGGAAGGGAGGCGGGAGGTGTGTGCACCTCCATCCTGTCTGCAGGGAATCAGAGCAGGTTCTGGAGGTACTGTGATTCTGGTTCCCACCTCCTCCAGCCTCTCTTGTGTAACCCTGAGGACTGGATTGGAGCCCTGGCTGCTTGGCTTGGAAGGTGGTTTCAGTCTAAGGCTCCTGGAAGTCCATTTGTTCTCACCAAAATACCATTTGCTCCTACTTTCTCCCATGCAGGTAACCTGGCTCTGACACAGAGTAGTCCCTCAAAAGATCCTTGGCTAATTTTAGCAACCCAAGGGAAACTTGCTCCATTTCTTGCAGGTGGAAGGAGCAAAAAAGCCTTTCTGCACCAAAGCCTTTTTTCTCTGTTTGTGCCAGTGCGAGTGAGGCAAGAGCCTGACTTTAACAGAACAGATAAAAATAAACCCAGCCATGGACAAAGCCAATTATGTTCTCCATTGCCTAGGGATGGGCAGCCTAATTTGCAGCTGACAGCGATTTGATGGACTGAACCATCCTTTTTCTGATCCAGCATTTGAAGTAATTTTTATTGTAAACCAATCATTAGCATGCAGGACTCTGCGTACCGCCGGTGTCACCGTGACAGATTCCCACAGCACTGCTGCTGCTCGGGGCTTTTCCTCCATCCCTCACTGCCCTGGCACCTTCTGGCAGGTGCTGGCCATGGCACACCATGGCCCTGTCCCCAGCAGGGCCCTGGGTGAGAGCGTCAGTGCCAAACTCATCCCCAGCTCTGGGGAACATGCTCTCAATCTCCTCGCTGTCATTTTGGCAGGGCTGCTAAATTCAGTCCTCCAGTCCAGAATATCGAGGCTGGGAGTTTAGCAGTGAGCATTTCCTCCATCTCCATCCACAATGGCCTCTGATTTTGCTCTCTTGTGTGGTTTATAGGTCATAAAATGATTTCCCCCTCCCTGAGGAAAAGCTCAGGGCTTTTCCTCCATCCCTCACTGCCCTGGGCACCTTCTGCAGGTGCTGGCCATGGCACACCGTGGGCCTGTCCCCAGCAGGGCCCTGGGTGAGAGGGGCAGTGCCAAACTCATCCCCAGCTCTGGGGAACAAGCTTCCAATCCTTGCAATCTCCTCGCTGTCATTTTGGCAGGGCTGCTGCATTCAGTCCTCCAGCCCAGAATGGGCAGACAGCACATGAGGCTGGGAGTTTAGCAGTGAGCATTTCCTCCATCTTCATCCACAATGGCCTCTGATTTTGCTCTCTTGTGTGGTTTATAGGTCATAAAATCATTTCCCCCTCCCTGAGGACATTGTACTGGTTTGTGTCTGACATCTGTGCAATGCAGTAAGTCCTAAGCTGTCGTGTAGCATCCTTCTGTTCCCTGCCTGGGCACAGGGGCACAGCTCCTGCCCAGCCTTCTTGGACAGAGCACCACTTCATTACAACCAGCTGGAATTTGTTTCCACCACAGCTTCAGCAATTTCTCTTTGCAGCAGCCCCAGAGCTGATGGGATTTACTCATCTGCACCAGAAAAAACTTCCCCATGGAAGCTGTGGGGTGCAGAGGTGCAGGGAAATTTGGAGAGGATGCATGGAGGGTGAAGAGCTGCTGTTTTTGCAGAGGTGGTGTGATCTACATCCCCTTTCCAGGTCTGTGAGAGCTCAGTATAGACCCAGGAGGTTCCATCCACATTTCCCCCTATTTTTAGCTGTGAAATCTGCAATTTCTTCCTTTCCACTGTGGTGTTCAGTAAAGACTGATTAACAAATGATAGACACCCACTGCTGCTAACAGGAGCAATCAAACCCTGTAATTTTCATGAGACAGGTCACCAAGACTTCCCTCTGATCCTGCAGAGTTTCAGCAGCACCTCCACTCCTGCCAAGCCCTGAGGTAAAGGAGGGTTTTTGAGCCTGTGTCACTGAGCACAGAGATGCTGAGACAGGCCAGGGTCAGGGCAATTTGTGCACCTCAGCTTCTGCTCCTTCCACTCACCTGTGCCAAGGTACCTGGGTGCTGAAAAGCTGTGAGGAGCAAACTCTGTATTTTCCACTCATGCTTTGTGCCTTATAATTTACACTGATTACATGTTTGTATTGGCCAAACATAGATATATTGCTTTTATTACCTTGAAAAGATCAAAGGCCATACCCCAATACCCTCATACAGCTGTTTGCAGCAGTTAAATACATTTCTAGCAAATGTGGATTATGGCCAAGTGTTGCTAAAATTGAGGTTTCTGTGCACATTTCCCAGTGATTTCCATAGGCCTGGTCCTCCCACCTGTTTAAAATAAGCCCTAAGACTATTCACCTTGCAGCACTCTATGTTTAGACACTTATTTTTAAGATTTTCATTTCAGTTTTAATGTATTCCCTTTTTCTGGAAATCAAAAGAAAGCTTGCTAGGAAAATAATTTAAATTTCCATTTCCCCCCCCACATTTTTCCATGTTGATTATTCACAGGTATCTCTTGTTCTTCTGCAAGTTCTCTGAGTCATGGATCCTTCCCTGACAATCACTGCCATGCACACCCAGCACAGGCCCCAGAGCAGAACAAAGAGATTTTTCAATCAAATTATATTTTCAAATAAATTTTCAAACCTTAATTTATCTTTTAATTAGGTAAACAGTTGAGACAATAAGCAGAAGTCTTGTGGCAGCCAATTCCTGCAGATAGTCACTCATTCAGGTTCAGTTCTTTGCTACATGATAAACCAATGTGTTGATCTTAAAGTATCCTCAAGAAATTTGATCTCATTTTAATTGGTGAAAAAATTAGTTAATAATTGTTATTATATGATCAGTTTGCCTCAATGTTTGTCTTCTGTATAGATTTTAATATATCTATATAGCTTAAACCAGTTTTCTGAAAGGGGAAAATAACATTACAACTCATTTTGGGGATTATAAAAGGAGTAATTTTCTTGAAACTGGTCTTTAATACAGCTAATAGCTCTTGGCTACACCTCGAGATGCTTAACAAGCCCACCATTAACTGTGGCTAATGAAAAATTAATTAAACTTTTTATAATCTAATACCAGATGACAAATCATTATAAATCATGCCCTCGGTTATTCATGTCACTAAAGGCAATAAATGAGTTGGAAAGTTCACATATATGTATAAAACTGCAAACAAATACACAATGAATGGTCCCGGTTGTCAATAGTTATTGTTATCAGCAGCTTTTAAAATTTCCATTTAAGATTCCCAGAATTCTCACTAAGGTATGACCCTGCATGTGATTTTTGGAAGATTTAATGAGAAACCTTAACATTGCACATGATCAGAGACTCCTGGCACCAGGATGAGCCACACCAGCCTGTAAATTAGCAAAACTGGGAAGATCTGGAAGGAGGAGGGCAGAATTATTGCAAAGTCTGGCAGGACATAATTAAAAAAAAAATAAACCAAAACGCTATTGCACTGGATTTGAAAGTCTTGCAGTAAGAACAGGGAAGTATTTTTTTCTTTCTGTTTGGAATTTGTCTGATTGACCCAATGAAGGAACAGCAGCAAGATCAATTAATTGTGTCTGCAAACCAGTTTAAATGCCTCAGATGTGCAGGGTTAATGGGGAAAACACTGAGCACTCCAAGAGCCTTTCTCAGGACAGGCCAGAATCCATCTGTAAACCCAGTGGATATTTCCAGGACAGCAGGATTAGCTCACAACCCCCCAAAACCTGCCCATACTTGACCCATATCAGGTGTAGCTCCTGAGGGGAAGCAGTGCTGGGCTTGGCAGGACCCCAACCCTTCTGAGCAGCCAAAATTCCCTGTGGGATATTGAGGATATTGGGGATATTGGGGCAGCCCAGGGGGCTGAGCTGGTGAGGGGCAGCACTGTGGGTGCTCCAGGAGCATCAAACTGAAAACCACTCCCTCATCCCAGAGGGAGCTGTGGGGCAGGACAGGGGCAGGTCAGGAGCTCCTGCCCAGCTCCAGGCCCCGTCCATCACTCCCAGCCCTTCCCTTTCAGGGCTGCACACACTGAACCTTTTGTAGGATGAGAGGAGAAGCTTTCCTTTGAAGTAACTCCTGCTCTGGGCGTGCTGTGCTCCCTGTCCTTTATCCAGCTGCTCTTTCAGCGCTGCCCAGCCCACACTGCTCCTCCTCAGGGCCACAGGACCCGACCTTGGCTCTGTGCTCCCTTTGTTCTGCTTTGCCTTCCCCTCCCATCAGCTCTGTGCGCTGTGCCCAGCCCCAGTTCCACCCTGAGAGCATCCCCACAGATCTGTGAATATAACCCCAGTTCCACCTCTCAGTTTGAGAGCATCCCCACAGATCTGTAAATATAATCCAAATTCCACCCTGGCTCAGCCTGAGAGCATCCCCACTGATCTGTAAATACAACCCCAGTTCCACCTCTCAGCTTGAGAGCATCCTCACAGATCTATGAATACCTAGCAGCACATCCCCACCCCATGGAATTGCCTTCCTCCTGTCCCTTTTGTCCTGTTTTTGGGGTGCACTTGGGGACAAAACCCCTTTTTGGGCTTGGGTGTGCCTGGGGACAAAACCCCTTCTCAGTGAACTTATTAAAGCCCCCAAAGTTGCTGATGTACTCCAAAAACAACTGCAGCCCAACACAAACATATTTTCTGCCTCTCCCTCTCGCTTGCAAAAGCCCAAATTGATTTATTTTCAAACTCAAGCATCAGTTTGCCAAGTGCAGGAATATGTAATGCAGCAATTATGGGCATTCCCCAAAAGCTGCTTTTATGTATTTATGAAGAAAGCTCCCATGGGTAACACTTCATCTCAAATATTTGACTTGGAAATGCTTTTATTTTTCCAAGTTCTTTTCAGATTTCTCTTCTGAAAGCTGATGTGATATTTTTCATCTCATGTAACATTTCTTTGAAAGGCCACATTCTGTAGCCATGGTTTTGCCATGCAGGACTTTCAGGGAGAGAACAAACTTTTATGGTGACATCAAAAGTTATTTTACAAAAGAGATCACAGCACCACATTTGTTTTTTTCTCCAAAAACCACATTTTAACTGATTTTTTTTTTTGGATCATCTGTAACTCAGACATACCAAAAATGTAATTAATTTCCATCACAAAGTTTCAGTTCTGGTGCAGAATATGGTCTTGGGGATACGATCCAGAAATTGCTTCCAGCATGTGAAATGTGCAATTATAAAAAGGAAATATTTAACTCCCACTATGCTCTTGGGATCACAATGTCAATTAGAGACCTCCAAAAAATTAATTGTTTCATCAAATGGAAACACCTGAGGAGGGTCCATGGCCAAGGTGCTCTGCCAGGGTGCAGAGCTGGGGGTGATATTTATAAGACATGAAGATCTGCTTTGGGATCAAAATATTGAGCATAAAATGAATAATCATCCAGTTCTGACAACAATAAATGACAGTGACACTCAGCTGGTGGGAATGTCAGTGGGAAATAGGAATGTCCTGCATGTGAGAGCTTCACCAGGGGCTGCCCTGGGGCTCTCACCTGCAGGAATTGAGCTCAAGGGTAAATTTACCCCAAGAATTGCCCTCAGGGGTAAATTTACCCCAAGAATTGAGCTCAGGGTAAATTTATCACAAGAATTGAGCTCAAGGGTAAATTTACCTCAAGAATTACCCTCAGGGTAAATTTACCTCAAGAAGTGAGCTTAAGGTAAATTTACTTCAAGAATTGCCCTCAGTGGTAAATTTAGCTCAAGAATTGAGCTCAGGGGTAAATTTAGCTCAAGAATTGAGCTCAAGGGTAAATTTAACTCAAGAATTGAGCTCAGGGGTAAATTTAGCTCAAGAATTGAGCTCAGGGGTAAATTTACCTGAAGAATTGAGCTCAGGGGTAAATTTACCACAAGAATTGAGCTCAGGGGTAAATTTACCACAAGAATTGCCCTCAAGGATAAATTTAGCTCAAGAATTGAGCTCAGGGTAAATTTACCTCAAGAACTGAGCTTAAGTTAAATTTACCCCAAGAATTGAGCTCAGGGGTAAATTTATCACAAGAATTGAGCTCAAGGGTAAGTTTACCTCAAGAATTACCCTCAGGGTAAATTTACCTCAAGAATTACCCTCAGGGGGTAAATTTAGCTCAAGAATTGAGCTCAAGGGTAAATTTACCCCAAAAATTGAGCTCAGGGTAAATTTACCTCAAGAATTGAGCTCAAGGGTAAATTTATCTCAAGAATTGAGCTCAGGGGTAAATCTACCTGAAGAATTGAGCTCAAGGGTAAATTTATCTCAAGAATTGAGCTCAGGGGTAAATCTACCTGAAGAATTGAGCTCAAGGGTAAATTTACCACAAGAATTGTCCTCACAGAAGCTGTCACTGCTGCCTGGCTGTGGCCCTGAGAAGCAAAAAAATAAAGATTTCTTTGTGACCCCCCACTACTTTTCATATTCCTTCAAGTGCTTGGGACAATCCTGAGGACGGCCCTGATAGGAAATGAAAATTAAAATGGAATTTCTGTCCCTTCAGAGCCTTTCCACAGAGCTGGAGCTGCTCGGTGCTGGCTGGGGCTGTAATTGATGGGCATTTCCAGCAGGAATTGTAGGAACTCTCATTTTCCATGGCAGATTTCTTCTGGAGCCAGCATTGCCAAGCCATGATTAGATGAGATGACACCACGGGAAGTTTCAGAGGGAGAAAAAGCCGGAGCAGAGGCACTGCTGGAATGTTCTGTCCTCAGTGAAGGGCCTTCCTTCCCAGGGATCCTGTGAAAGGCACCAATAATTTGGGTTTGACAATCCCGAACAGCAGCCACTGCCTGATGAAGGTCAATAATTTGGATTTTAATCCCTAGCAGCACTCACTGCCTGGATGCTTGATCACAGTGTGACCATTTCCTCTGCAGCAGGATCTGTGGGATTGCACTCCTCAGGCTGAAACAGAGATATTTGTATTTACTGAAAGCATGCCCCTTTGTATTTATCTCTGCATTTATCCATTTTTACTCTCTTTCCAAGGCAGGATTTGCACTGACTAACACCATGGGAAATTCAGGATGAGGCAGAGCCAGTGCCAGTTAAAAGCAGAGCTGAGAATTCATCTGCTTCATTTCCAGTGCTCTTTTATGGAAATCAGGGCTCTGAGCAGGAACCTTTTGTTGTCCCTTTGTGGGAGGTGGTGTGGCAGGATAAATTGAGTCATTAATTGCAAAGCCACCAGTGGGATCTCGGGATATGGATATGATGTGTGGGAATGCAGGGGAAGTTGAAGGAATGGGATGTGCAGAGGCTGCCACAGTGAAAAAATATTGAATATGCAAGGTGAGAACAGAGGAATTGAAAAGGAAAAGATGATTTTAAAGAAAAGACAACTATCTGCAAAAAAAAAAAAAAGGGGAAATAGCAATAAGAATTAAATGCTGGATATTCCATATTATTCCAAACACTAGTTACAGAAAGCTGCCATATATTAAATTTCATTGTATTCTGTAAAATGTGGGGATTTTATGGGCTTCCTATCCCTAACTCCTGGTATTTAACATGAGCCCCAACAGGTGGAGTAGCAGGAAAAGGACAATTGGAAGGGATGATCCAGAGGGGCTTCAGGTGCTGAAGCTTAGATCCTCAAATTCTCCTTATTAATTTGGATTTATTTAACATTTTCAAATGGCTTGTGATGAAGTAATACAAATGAAAATTCGTGGCATAAATACTGAAAATATTGGCTTTTCCAGCACAGCAGAGTGGCAGAAATCACTGTTGGATCTTGTGCAGCTCTGGCAGCAACTTTGATGGTGATGCAACCTTAAAAAAGCACTGAATGGGGCTGTCAAATAACCTGAGCAGCAATGTATAGATATATATAAAAATATATCCGAAGTGTTACATAAAGGAAGAATTTTAATATATTACAAAAACTGGTAACATGATGGCAAGAAATCTGTTAATTAGCATGTCTGCCATACATCTTTTTGAACAGTCACCTTAAGAAGAACTGAGGACAGTGTTAGCAACGATGTGATACAAAATAATTAGCTTGTTTTCAGGGCTTAAATAGTCATTACTTTCCTGTGAAGTCCCTAATTAAGCTAATCCTAGTTTATAATACATTAGCAACAACTATTTATGTGGAAGCTACTTCTTAGGGGGCTAAAAATAACACTCAAATTTTGAAAGGCTCAAAATGATCTGCAAAATTGTAGAGCTCGGGACAGGAACAATACAGACTGAAAAAATTATGAGAGCTTGATTTATTCCTCACTGCCCACATGAAATTCGCTCAGCTCACCTGAAGGCTGCAGATACAACTGTTTAAAGGCTTTCATGAAACAATTTTCTCCTTTCTGCTCTCAGAGCCCATGACAGGCTGTTACCACGATTTTCTCAGGAGGTCCTGTTGCAGCACTGCCCAATTATTTCCTAAAAAGTGTAAAGATTTTTCTCCCTGACTCACAGTGCAAGAGATGAAGGAGTGATTTTCAGTTTGATGTTCCACTTCAATCAAAGGAAGAGAACTGATAACATGAAGTTGACACAAAACAAAGCACAAATGTCTGTGCTGTTGGACAAAATGGGCTTTGACCTTCATCCACACACACAAAAAAAAGCAACTCTAAAAAGGTAGAAAAAGATACAAAATGAAGAAGATCCATATCTTGCAGTTGCTGTTTTCCCCAGTGGACAGAATTATGGCTTTCCTTTACTTTTTGCCTTGCTTGATCATCTACCTGTGGCCATTTGGAGGTACAAAGCCATCAAATCATGCAGGAATGAAATTATCTGTGAGATTATCTGAGGTGGGAAAATCCAGAGTGATGCGGAAGACAAAGGACTCCCCTCCCAGGCAAAAGGAATAATTTACTGAAAAAACTTAAGCAGTCAATGAATCCTAAAAAATTGAACAGCCAATGAAT
Source organism: Arremon brunneinucha (assembly GCA_035583215.1). Taxonomy (NCBI): domain Eukaryota; kingdom Metazoa; phylum Chordata; class Aves; order Passeriformes; family Passerellidae; genus Arremon; species Arremon brunneinucha. Next base: position 2,577,923 of record JAWWEX010000017.1, read on the forward strand.
CCTACAAAAGATCAGAATGAAGCTGGAAACCTGGATCTCCCCTTGGCTTGGATTTACAAGGAAGGAATTTCAGTTTCCATTTGAACACAGAGCTGAACTTCTCACTTAAATAATTTGTAGAAGCTTTTTTATCAGCTTAGGCTCAAAAGCTGAGTGAGATAACCACAGTGAGGAGGAAAAGTGCTTGAGATCCGCCTGAAATGCCCTGAGCCACAAACCACAGGGTTCCCTCCACCTGGCTTCCCCCTGAAAGGAGTGCTGGCTGCATCACACCATGGAATATCCTCTCTGTTCCCCCTGTACAGATCAATAATTCATCCATTTTTCTTACATGGGCTGTTTAATATGTTGTAGGAGGTAAAAGATACACAGTGTGTGTAAGGGAGGGAGATTTCCTGCGGGAGGTATTTGCAGAGCTGTAAAGCCCAGGAGCAGGGGAAGGCAGAGTGCAGGGATGTGTCTCCCTCAGGTGTGACAAGAAACTCCTTTTCAGGCCCACTTTTAAATTTGTTTCTGCATGATAGGTGCAAAAAACCACTCCACACACAATTTGCTGAGGCAAATATCAGCGAGTCCCTGATTTAAACGCATATAAAACAGAGAACAAATTCACCACAGTGTGACAGTCCTGCAAAAATGTAATCTTGTGTTCAGAGCAGAGGCAACATGTGCACAAATTATCTCATTTTCGTGTTGTTTTGAATTGAGAGTCCAAACTCCTGATTGTGTCCCCAAGTGAGATTTTGGTAGTACTGCCCAAGCCAGTGTGTCCAAGCCTCCATTGTCACCCTGCTGAAGGCTGGGACAGCCCTTTTAAATTCAGAAATCCTTAATGCACACATGTGCAGGCTCAGGCTGGCTTTTTTATGAGCTCCTTTAAGTTGGAAAAGATTAAGTGGAATTAAACATGGATGCCTTTTTAACAGAGCCCTCTCCCAGAAGAGATGCCTTTTCTCAGCACTCACTCCAAAGACTCCTTTAGCAGTGTTAGATTTGACTGCAAATGACAAGCTGTACACAGGAACCAGACATTTCTGTCCCTATCATCACTTATTAACTGTTGTTATTGTCGCTGACAACGTCGTGATAATAACAGGGATCCTCTCCACAGCTGGCTTGAAGATGTAGGAGTTTGTGACACTCACAAGCGTCTCAGCAGAAGTGACAGGTGAAGGCATGCTCAGAAGCAATTTATCCTGGGAAGAGAACATAAAAGCCATGCCTGAGACCTTGGGGGGCCTTTGCTAACCCTCAGGATTTGGTGTAGGGCTTGAAAAGCAGCAGCAGCATTTTCTTTTCATAAGGTATCACCTGGAAATCACTCCCCAGTGCCAGCAGGCTGCAGCTGATCCAGGAACATCACTGCCAGGGAATAATGGTGTGGCAGTGAGCACGGTGAGGGCAGCTGTGGAGAAAGCAGAAAAAGCAGCTGTTTGCTGATTCAGTATGGAGAGGATGTGCTGAGAGCTTGATTTCCTTCAGTTTTTGGGAGGTGTGAGGTTCTTCTGAGAAGGCTCAGGCCTGGAGAGTGGATAATGCCTTCAGCTTGCCAGGCTTTTGTGTTAGGGGGATCTGAGCCCTTCAGGGACGCCCTCACCTGCAGTGCTAAGAGCTGGATCCTGTGTCCTCACGTAAGGAAATAAAGATAGTGCAGAAGGTGTTCTCACATCTCATGAGGAGTTGCAGCTGTACTAATCACCAAAGATTTGGAACAGGCCTGCCCTTAACAGGCCACAGCTGTGTCCAATAAGAAGAAAATGCTACAGAAGAGTGGGTTAGCTGGATGAGGAGAGAGGTAGAGTTTGTTGGTTGTGTTGTGAAGAAGGAGTCAGTGCTGCAAGGAGTTGCCCATGAGAAATCACCAAGAAGGTATAAGAACTTTGCAATAAGATGACAATGTGCACTTCTCCACGTGCACTTCTCCAGACTCAGGTCCACCACGGACCTCCCAGCCAAAGCCTGAGGATCCCTCACCACCTGCAGCTCACATTTTGATGGGATTCTCAAAGGGATCGCTGTGATGACCCAAAAATTATGGATGTAGGCTAAAATCATCCTGAATCCAGTAAATCTACAACTGCAAGATTTCAAACAAAGGATTTAGAAATACAAGTTCTTGACAGAGTCCAGGTCCATGTGAGTTTCTCACAGATGGGTGGGAAGACAGCACAGCCTGAGCAGCCCAAAGCCATGCCCATGCCCTGGTGGGTTGGGAGGGACCCCAGCAAGGCTGGGAATGCCAAGATGTGGCCAAAGGGATTTTGTGCTGGGTGGTTTGCAGCTCAGCCTTCAGGTGTTTGGACAACTCTCCCAGTCACGTGTTGGGACTGATGGGGTGGTGCTGTGCAGAGCCAGGAGCTGGATTTGGTGATCCTTGTGTGCCCCTGCCAATCCAGGGAATTCAGAGCCTGTGAACTGCTGAGAGCTCCCTTGTCAAGGGAAATACAGGTTGGATATCAGGCAAAAGTTTTTCACAGAAAGAGGAATAAAGTTCTGGAACGGGGAGGTGGTGGAGTCCCCATCCCTGGGTGTGTTTAACAAAGCCTGGATGTGGCACTGGGTGCCAGGGTTGAGTTGAGCTGTTGGGGCTGGGTTGGACTCGATGATGCTGAAGGTTTCTTCCATCCCTGTGATTCTGTGAATTCTCTGAAGGCCATCAAGTCCAGCTTGGGGTGCCCAATGCCCTGATTATCCATCACTGGCCTCCCAGGCTGGCACTGCCCCTGCTCCACCAGCTGCAGGAAATCTTCCCTGCTGTCCAAGGAAATAAATCTTTGCACCTTCTCCAGCCGTAAGCTAATGATTCTGAATGATCAAAATAAAATGGCTTAGGCAATGTGTTATCTGGAGTTGGAAGAGGCAGGTTTCATCTGTGACAAACCAAAGGCAGGGGGAGCATTATTAGCCAGGCTGTGTCTCCCAGGATTAGAGGTAGGAGATCTAATATATAGAAGGACCCAAGGGTGAGATTATCTCGGGATAATACACCCTGTAGGTTTTGAAACTGCAGCCAAAGCAATCAAACCTGTTACCATAGCATTCGTTTTAATGCACAGATAAATTTGTAGCTCTTGTTTATATAGCTCATCCTCTGGAGGCACTAATATGATTCCCTTTAAAACTCAAGTTAATGAGAAAATAATGGAGCATTGTGGATATAAGAAACATTTTTTCCCACTGTCGCTGTCATCATCTTTTATACAGTCAGACTGATCTTTGAAAGTATAAGTTGGATTTATTTTATGTACCACAAAACCTTTAAAAATCTTTCTTTAAACTGAGCTTTCTGATTCCAGCCCAAAGCCAGAAATACTCACTGTCTAAGCATATTTATAAATCAGTATATCACCCGTAAATCTTACCTTATCCCTAATAGGAAATTTAAAATTGTAACTCTTGAAGCTTCACCTTGGCAACACACATTCTTATTTTTATTGGCTTTCCTGGACAGAAAGCGCTGATGAGATGGAGAATGTGGCCAGGGAATGGGGATTGCATCTCCGTGGCTGGGTGCAGTGAGCTGTGTAACGAAGCCATGTGTGTTTACTTTCCTTTGGATACAGCACTGCAGCAAATCTCCAGCCTTTCTCAAGGTTTTTTCAAGTTTCTTTTTACCCCATAAAGTTGTCCTTCAATCCTTTTGGACCAACTGAGGAGCTCCATCCTCATGGAATGTCCTCCAGTGCAAGGACGAGGCGTTGGCAAGATTTGGTACCAAGCTGGTGCAAAGCTCAGTAATTCACTTTGGGAAGGATTGGTGGTCTATACATAATTTACATTATCTAGCATTTATTATTCATACCTATAAACAGACACCTGTGTGGATTGGGCCTTCAGACACCTCAAACTTCCTAAGATTTAATAACAACAGAAGTGATGTAATTTGCTGGGACTGATGTTTTATCCTTGGCCTCCCTTGAAGATTATGGGAGTTTTGAGCAGGGGAACTCCAAGGCTGCTGTTGGCTGTGCCTCTGGTGAGAGGCAAAACTCACGTTGTTTGTTACTCCATAGTTTTGGTCTCTGCTCCCTCTGGTTTTTGTTAATCTCACCTGAATTTGGGACTGCTCTGCTCTCCTTTAACCCAGGAGAAGTGTGGCCATGCCAAATCACACCTGCTCTTCCCTGCACCTCTGTGCTGCTCCCGTCCTTTGCTCTGTCTGGAGAGGCACAGTGTGAGAGAGAAGAGAAGAATGTAATAATAAGAACAATCTTGTGGGTCATGACCAAGATAAATTTAATCTCCCTGGTCTCCCACAGAGGCTGGTGCCTGGTTCATGAAGAAGAGCTGCATTTTGCTTCTCCCCCTGGGCATGCAGGTTGGGGTGGTGAGATATCCCAGGATTTTTGAAGCCTCGTTTCCACACAGCCCAGTGTCAAGGCTCGCAGTCCTGCTGTTAAAATGGAAATGTAATTATTGACTCGGAGAAACGCTGCGCTGGGAAGCCACTAATGAAGTCAGCCCCAAACGAGGGAACTGGAGAGGGCTGCATCGTTAGAGCCACTAAGAAATATCATCTCAGCTGTCAGCAGCGGCCGGGAAGGAGTGCAAGGCTCTGGCTCTGGGTTTGTGGCTGAGCACAAAGCAACAGGGCTGAATTCAGATTTCGGGAATCAAGGATACAGGCTGATCCTGTTAATAAAGGGGATTTAATAAAGGCCAGGCTTAATTCTGCTGTTCCTTAGCTCTGGACAGCTCAGCAGAGTGGGAGATTCCTCCTGCAGCTCGCCCACCTCCGTGTCACAGAGCTCTCCTCCTCATGCCTGTTCTCCTGTGCTGTGGAGCTGGCACACTTGGAGTCAGACTCAGCCTGTCCCGCTGGGATCTGAGCAGCAAAACCAGTCCAGTTTTCCTCCTGACAGATTTACTTTAAATAACTTTATATTTCTAATTGCTCTGGGACATGAAACATGTATGGAAGGATCTCCAGGGATTGGATTAAGTAGTTTTAATTATGGCTCTGGCCTCTGTGGAGAAGCATTTCTTGAGGAACATTAACAAATATACTCTTGTTTTTTTAACCCCACTTGGTGTGTGTTGGAATTTTCTACATCTGAAAAAGAGAAATTAATTTAGATTTAATGATGGTGCCTCATTAATTCTGCACACCTGCTGTGATCTACCATGTACAAATGGAGGTATGAAAGAGCAGGAATGAGGGATCTGATCCAGACTCCTTGCAAACAACCCAGGCAGTTGGAAGGGCCAGGGGTTCAGTGAGGCTGGTTTAGGATGCCCCGACACCTCTGGGAAGATGTAAAATTGTTCTCCACTCTGTTTCCAACATCAGAGACACCAAACAGCCCCATTTCTCTTCCTTCCCTGGGGATTATTTCAGTTTAGCTGTGGGAAAGTATTCTTAATATTCAGTCCCATTTCCCCTCTAATCCCATTTATGCTGCTTGTAGCCCCCAAAAGGATCCTTCCCTTCCTTGGGGTGTTCGCCCCAGGAAATTTTAGACTGTTCTTGATGTTGTCTCATAATTATGGCTCAGCTGATCTCCATGTGTTCCATATGTGCCAGCAAACAGGGACAGCATCCTGAATGAATCCATTCAACTCTGAATCATTTTCCTGAGCTCTCACCAGCTCCATTTCACTGCATTTGGGGTTTGATTTGGGAAATAGAAATCCCCAACTGCTGCTGCAGGATGGATATTCCACTGAACAGAGAGAAAGGATTATGTAACAATAATATCAACAACAATAATAACACCAATAATAATGATAAATGAAAATAATAACAACAATATCAGAATCATCATCTCAATTTTTTTGTCTTGCCAGGGAAGTATTCAGTTTTCTTTTGAGGTTTGCTCAAATGAATTTGAGCTGGAGTTGGGGCTGTCAGAGCCTGAGCCCAAGTCCAGTGAGGACTTCCAGCTTATTTTAATGCATATGAGCAGATTGGGATTTGAGACCTCAGGTCTTCAGTTTTCAAGATCCTGACTGACACCGATCAATGGGTTTTATTCCAGAAACTCAGCTGGGACAGTTAATGCCCATTGAGTTGGAGACAGTGGGATCCAGGCAAGTGCCAAAGTGCTCTTCTGAACTGGATATTATTAAAAAAAAAAAAAAAAAAATTTGTGTCTTGGTATAAATGTTTAATAATAGTTAAAATACTGAAAGCACAGTATTTTAACTATTTGATGAGACAAGCCAATGAAATAAAGAGCAGAGATAAATGAATGCATAATTTACACATTTGTTGAATGACTACTCCAATATTTTTCACTCTTTCCAGTCAAGTGGACCTTTATTTCCTGTGTAATTTGTTTAATACCCCTTTCCTTTTCCAGTAAAATCAATTCCCCTCCAATAATTCCCCATCCTGTGGTACAGCTGGGTGTGTTTGGGAAGGTTGCTGGTGGGACTTTGGGGGATTGTGGCATAAGTGGAATGGGGGAGTAGGACTTGGACTTTTTATTTTATTTTGGGAGATAATAAGGTTTTAAATGCCTTGTGTCTTCTAATTGCCTTTCACGACCCTTTGGAGCTGCAATCAACTGGTTGAGAAAAGCAGCACTAAAAAAATCAAATTGTGACTTCTCAGAATTAAATTCCTCAAGGCTTTCCTCAAGGATAGGGCATTTTTGCATTTTTTACTTTGGAAAAATATTGCTGGAGGGACAAAGCAATCACATCAGTGATTTGGTCACTCAGGGTAAATCATGGCTGTTCTGCCCATTTTGATCCAGAAAGGTCCCTCCTTAGAGTTTTAGAAATGCTGTCCATTCACAGCTTAATTATCTCAGGTCACCTTCAGAGCTTTGCAGAATATATGATTTTCTCAAGAATCCAGTGGTATTAGAATTTATCTCCCAGTAGGAAATTGTCATTTTAAGTGCAGAGATACAAATAAAAATCCTTTTTTTTTTCTTTTAAAGATAACTTATCTAATACTATAATGCCAATATTAAATAAATCTGAGGATGGAACAAGGAGCTACATAAATAATTCACTTTAGCTATTAATGAAATACCTGTGCTAATACCCATGGATTTATTGCACACCAACCATACACACACCAAATCTACCCAGAATTTTCCTGCTGAAGACAAACAAAGCAAAGGGGTTTTGAAGGCAGAATTGAAATAATGTGGGAGCACACAGCTGACTTTTACAAATACATGAGCAAATACATGTTGATTGCTACTCCATGCTGATAAATGCAGCTTATTGAGAACTGGGAGAAGGGAAAATGTCTGCTAAATATTACAGTGTGCCTGAATGCTAACCAGGAAAGAGATTTCAACTCCATTGTTGGGAATTCCCCAAAGCTTTTGCTTTTGCTGGTGCTTCAATAGGCAGCTGTGGCACGTGTAGGACAAACAGAACTCTGTGCAAAAAGCTAAACTCCCTCCCAAAGGAGCTGGAATTGAAGAGTGACAGATCCCTGGGATAAAGATATTCCTGGGGTAAATAAATCGATAGGATTGGTGTGGTGCTGCTGATGGAATTGCTCTCGTTAGAACAAGCTGATTTTAATGAGTAAAAATATCTGGAAAGCTTTTTTAGGGGTGTTTCTTTTTCATTTTTGTTTAGTGAGAAGTAAAAACCTCTTTTTTAAGTGTTCTTATGTGTGAAAAGGAGTGAGCCAAACAAATCTTCCCCTCGAGGAGGAAATCCAGCACTTCAAAAGGGACACCTTCCTCTACCTCAGATTTCTCCAGCCTGCCCTTGGACACTTCCAGGGATCCAGGGGCAGCCACAGCTTCTCTGGGAATTCTATTCCAGGGCTTCTCCATCCTCACAGGGAAGAATTCCTTTCCAATATCCCACCTATTCCTGCCCTCTGTCAACAGGAAACCATTGCCCCTTGTCCTGTCCTTCCAGGCCCGTGCCCAAAATCTCTCTTGGAACCCTTTTAGGTACAGTTTTATAAATATATTATATATATTGAGCTTCTTTTTTGGGAATACGCATTGCAACATTGCAAACATGTCATAATGCCATTTAGCTGTATTTTGTTTTTAAATTTTATGTGAAGATTAGCAAATACAAACTGAACGAGTGTTTGAATCAAGTGAGAAAGTGTTCCTTTAGTGAAAACCAGGCTCCCTCTTTTCAAGTTTCTGGGCTGCTAGATCCAAAAATGACAATAATACCTACAAACACACCAAAAATGAGGGAGCAGCAGTGTGGAAATTAGTATATTCTAATGGGAAAATTATAAGAAATGCAGCTGTGCTTGCTCTCCCTACCAATCCCAACCTTCTGATTCCTCCAAACTGAATTGTAAAATAATGATCTCCTTTTCTGCTTTCTCCCAAGATACACAGTTAATCCCTGATATAAAAATACATAAAGGATACATATATTTGGAAAGAACTATTATTAAAATAGAGAAGGTCTCACACCAAAGCATTTCCATCACTTCCAGCTCATATTTGAACCCAGATCTAAATTCTCTGCCTGGGTTGGTCTCTGTCTAATCCTTTTGTTTATAACCTGATTTTCAGGGGGAAAATCAGACTATGGCTTTAACAGGAACATTTGGCTGGTGCAGCGAGCACACATACTGAAATAATCTGAAACAGCCTGTCTGCTTTAGCTTTTTTAAGCTCCTGATTATTTTTTTTTTTGCCTGGTGATTTCAAATGGCAGCGTAGTGAGAACAGCAGACAGGCCTGGGAGAGGCCCATCACTGTTATCATCAGCTGTTAGACAGAACAGAGCTCCCTAGCCTGTAACTGAGAGAAGAAATGTTAATGAGTTTAATTGAAGTAGCCAGGTGTCCAGGAGTGCCATGGCTCTCCTAAGGTCACTGGTGGCAGGGCAGGTGTCCCAGCCCCAGGGAATGTGGCACTTGGGCACGGTGTCAGGATTTTGTCATTCCCTCCCAGCAGTGATGCCTGGAGAGGCTGCCTGGAACAGAGGCTGGAAAGGGTTAAAGGAATAAAGCAGGGATTTATTAAAAGGATTTATTAAAAGGGCTCAAGGCCTTCTCTGCCTTGGGCAGTGCAAAAGCCTGGCTGAGACTCCACCCAAGACGGACCCCAAGTCACGAGTTTTCACACTTTATGAGTTTTGGTCCCTTTCCATGTTGGGTTCATTGTCCAATTCCAGCTCCAGGTTGTGCAGTCCCACCCTCCCAGTTTCCCCGCTCCATCCCCTCTGTTTGCACTTTTTGGGGCTGAATCTGCAGCCTTGGTGTCCTTGGTTCTGGGGCTGGAAAAGGGAACTCTGACACTTTATATGGAGTTCAGAATCACACACTAAGGCGGTGCAGAATCTGGAAAACATGAAAGCCAAAACTGAAGGCTTCAGCAGGAGCTGCACATTTGGGGAGCAGCAGCTGTGTGGATGGGCCAGCTCGGGCTCTGCACTCCCCGGACTGCAGGGCTGTGTTTTTGTCTGTTTGGTTTAGCAGGGCCCAGTTGTGACCCGATTGCAGATGGCAGCTGGTGCCATCCAGTGTCTCTGTCCTCTGGTGCCCTGAAGATATGCAAATGAGGAAGAAATGCAAGGGACAGCTCCTTTGTATAAAACACACTACGTTATGCATAATATATAACCACCTTTTCTTCCAGACTGCTGTTGGTTTGTTTTTTTCTAACGTGCCTTCCTTCTCTTCTGCATCTTCCGCCACCAGGTCAAAAATAAAAGTAAGGGGACAAGGAAAAAAAAAAAAGACTGTCAACAAAGAATTATTCTGGGACTTTTGAGAGAAACCAGGATATTTATGGATTTACTCTATTCCCTGTGATAACAAGTTTCTGAGATGGTAATGCCCTGTCAAATATTTTTCAAGGTTAACAGTTTAGGGACACAATTATGTTGCAAGTTGTCGGCGAGATTAATTAAGGGTGTTTCAGAGATATGGGAGAAAAATTGTTCCAGCAGCTATTAGAGGGTGAGTAATCCCAACTCGAAGAGTAGTTCCCCTCCAGTTCAGTCCTCCTCAGAGAAAATATTCCCATGTTTAAGGCATAATCAGAAGCAGATAAAATGTGCGTGTTTGGGCTGAGAAGAGCAATGATGGGGAAGCAATTCTAGACACAACCCACACAGTCTCACAGCCAGAGCTGGGATGGCCCCACAAAGGTTATTTTTAAATGATTTTAAATAAATATTTCCTTGGGCCAGAAAACACCAAAAATCTCCCACAGGCAAAGAAGGTAGAGGTGAGAGCCAGGCTCAGCAGAGCTCCCCTCAGCATCAGCAACCTCTGGGAGGTCAGTGGGGACCCTATTATCCATCACTGATAGAAAAATTATTGGGCCAGTTAATAAAACATCAGGGACTGTTTGTGAAAATAATTGCAAAGTTCAGAGAACTGTGAATATGAGAGATCTTAAATAAAAGAGAAAAAAAAAATCAGCAACCCGGCATTTTAATCAAAGCACTGCAACCAATACACATGTCTACCCATCTATTTATAATCTGATATTATTTTTAATCCCTTTTTTCAAATCCCAGTCACTAATGAGGGATAATGCTGGATTGAGGAGGGCCAAAGAGATTTATTGATACCAACTCAGAGCCGTGGCTGCAAATCAGGACAGTGCAGAAGTATGCCACTGCTGGCTTATGTTCTCTTCCTGCAAAAGGACAGGGATGAATGAGCAAGTGTCTGAATGAATGACTGAATAGATGAATGAATGAAAGAATGAATGCATCATCAAATAAATACATTAAAACACATTGCCAGCTCGCAGGGCTCGCGTAGCGCGGGAGCTCTTCGGGGCCTTGGTACAGACAGAGGCAACGGCGCCCTTGATTTATTATAAATTAAAACCTGCTTTGCCCAACCCCTCCGAGTGTTTAACTTTCACTGAAGGTCAAAAGGTGCTTTGCATTTGGAGAAAACGCATCCCAGTGTGGCTCCTGTTTCCAGTGAGGAGCACCGAGCTCCTGCTGCCTGCCCGTGCTCAGGGAGGGACCCCGGGGTCCCCAGGGCCACCACAGGGTGACACAGCAGCACAGCCCCTGTGGGAGGACACCTTTGCTGCAATAATCAGCCTTTTCCTCCCTCCTGGCAGGGCTCAAGGCTCTCTCCTCCTTGCTGACCAGAAGCCCAGCCTGTGTTTCCGGGAATCATGGAATTATGGAATTTTGCATTAGCAAAGACCCACCAAGAAGTCCAACCAGTCCACCCAGCACTGCCAATGCACTGAACCCTGTCCCCAAATGCCACTTCTACACATCTTTAAAATCCTTCCAGGGATGGTTATTCCACCAGTGCTGGGGCTGGACAACATTTTTTCTGAAGAAATTTTTCCCAATATCCAACCCCTCTCCTCTGGTGCAATTTGGGGCCCATTTGTCCTATCAAAGGGCAGGATTTGTGATGCCTCTCTGAAATTTAATTCTGGGCTTGCTTGCCATCCAGCAAGGTGGCATCTTGTCCTGGGCAAGGGGGAGGAAGGACAGGTGGAATCCTGACAGGGACCCAGTGACAGTTGTGGCTTTTCCATCACAAGCGCCAGGTACACAGAGAACATTCCAAATCTCTCTGCCAGCTCCAGCATGCAGAAACCATCTCTGGAGCTTCATGGGACAAGTTTTATTCCCTTTGAGAAGATTGTGGTGATCCAAATTTAATTATTTTGGTTTTTTTTTTTCCCGAAATCCATTTCTGTTTTGAACTTTGCGCTTGTGTTTGATTCCCTTTCCCTCTTCTCTAACGAGGTCCTGGAGGATGAAGCTCTTCTAGCTTGAGATGAAGGTCCTCCAAATGAGAAGTACAGAGCCATGGCTGCCAATTTAATTAGCTCTCATGCATTCACATGCAGATGGAAGGATTTTTGGAAGGAGAGGATCTATTCAAGATGAATAAATTACTTCAGTTTTTAAATAACTAAACCAGCAGTTTTATTCCCCACTGCTAATATTTCTGTCAGTCAGGTCAAGGATAATGAAGCAGAATTGTAGAAAGGGTCACCCAAACCTTGGCTTTTTTTTCAAAATTGCAAATGTTCCCATTCACAAAACCTACATCTGCAAGTACAAAATCAACAGTTAAATGTTTGCCTTTTCTGTGTCCGTATTTCTCCAAGGAGAGAAGATTTTTACCCAGATTTCACTTCTAACATTCTGCTGAAGTTTCTGAAGGAAGAACAAGTCTTCTAAACTTTGTTCCTGTTATTATTTTTATCTGTGGGTAAATATGTTCTTTGCTGTTAATAGAGTCAGTGTTTTCCTTCCATAATAAGAACTTTTTCCATGTGTTTCCATCATGCTTTAGAGTTTTTCCTTTTCTCCCAATTTCTGTAAGTTTATTTTTAACTTCTATTTAAAAGAAAAACCATGAAAACCCAAGCCTATAAGGGAACATGGCTTATGGAGTAAAAGAAAATGACTGAAATATTATGGAAGATATTAGAGATATACAAAGAGCAAAGTGCAGTGTAGCAGGACCCAGGTTGTGTGTTTTAGGAAACCACTTCCAGCAGATGAAATAACTGCTAAAAGCAGGTGTTTGTTCCAAAAGCTGCAGCACTGTTGCTCTGTCATGTCACATGAAATCAGCCCTGCTGCATCATGCAATGTTACACCAATCGTATGGCGGGGAGCCCAGCGGGACTAACAGGATGTGACAGACAACATTTAGCAAAAATATTCACTTATTTGACTCAGATCCTTGCCATCAGCTCGAATCAGGGAGCGTGGTCCCAAATGAGGCTGACAGATGGATGTGAACTCACCGAGGAGCAGCATCCAGTGGAAATCTCAAAGTTTCCTGTTCTGTACCTGGTGTTTGTCCTGCTGATGGTTTTGCTGTGCCCAGCTCCTCTTTCTCAGCGTTTCCTCCCTGCTGTGAGTAGAGAGACGGGTTAGTTGTCATTTATTTTGACATAACTCGTGACTTTCACATGAGGGATTAATCACATACTTGGTACAGAAGTGCTGTCAACTGACAGCTGATGGAATTGCTGTAAACAGTTTTTATATAAGGTGAATTGTGAACTACATGAGAAGGTGTTTGGACTCTGTATTTATGTTTAGAGAGGGACTGTTTTAGGGAGCAAGAGGTTTATCTCTGAAGACACCTCTATTTTGCAGTGTGACAAAGTCTTTTTGATGGACTTGAAATTATGGGACTTTGTTATTAGTCTTGAAGGAACTGTTTTATGGTAATACACCTAAAAAAAATGTTTGGGAAATAAGCGCATGTTCATGGAGACAAAAAAATCAAATATAAGCCAGACAGCTGAGGCGCAGAACTTGCCATAGACGGATTTTTATAAATATCAGTCCTGACCTGGATGGCAATTTCCAACCCATAGGCCAGGACTTGGGCAGCTGCAGAACTGTGTGCTTGGGCACAATTTGTCCTGGCAGAAATCAGGATGAGAGATCCTCATTCCAGGAGTTAAAGAGGGTTTCAGGGGTGATGGTGAAGGTAGTCCAGGAAAATCTGGCAGCTGAACAAATTTACACATGGCCTTGAAGTTTCTCCTCTTTATGAGGAACAAGACAAGCAATAGTTTGTAGGATTCTGCAAAGAAACCCATAGATGCCAGAAAAAAAGTTAGTATTGTGTCAGAAGTTCATAGAATCCATGGTCCTTTGTCGTCCCAGCCTTCCAGAGGGAATTTTCAAGACTGTTCTCATTCAGGCATTCGTGGTTCAGTCTCCCACCAGCAGTTCACAACCTTTGTGCAGGTGCATTTTATGGGGTGGCAGTAAATGCCAGCAGTAATGCTGCTGGTGGAAGGTGCACCTGGGGAGTGCATGGGCTCATTTCACAGCTGAAATGTCCCCAGCCTCCTGTGTGGTGGTCTCAGCACTCTGCCCAAAGGATGCTGAGGGGAAAAAGCTGTTATAGAATCATGGGATATCCTGAGTTGGAAGGGACTCACAAGGATCATCCAGTGCAGCTCCTGGCCCTGCACAGACACCCCAACAATCCCACCCTGGGCATCCCTGAGAGTGTGGCCCAAACCCTCCTGGAGCTGTGGCTGCCTTTGTGGTGGTGCTCGCAGGGGTCTCAGGATGAGGGAAGAGATGAGAATCTTGACTCCATGTTTCAGAAGGCTGATTTATTATTTTATGATATATATTAT